>PVIJ01007761.1:5140-79991 GCA_004024925.1 Scalopus aquaticus
GGGGGGGGGGGGGGGGGGGGGGTGGTGCAGACCCTGAAACCAGATTGATGTTTTTTCCCCTTGCCTCCTGTACTTCCTCCAGAGCCCCCTCTGCTAGGGCCTCTGGACCAAAGTGTCTTTAAGGAAGTAATGTCTCTGGAAAGTTGATCTGTTAGTTGTTCTGGAGCTTTCTTGATGTTCCTATGTTGGGGGACAACAGTGTAAGGGTAGCCCAGTGAAGAAGTTAAAACTACACTAGCATTTATGCGGTCAATGCATGAACACTTGAACCTGCCTCTGAAAACTTCAGTGGATAAAAAAAGATTTTGCAGCCAATTCAGACAATGAGTTAGCTTTATTGCTTCATTCATCTTCAGTTACTGTCTGTATCAAACATGGCAGGAGCAACTCATCTGTCTTCCGAAAGACCTTTGGTCATCCAACATTAATTTAGTAGAAAGGAGGTTAAAATACCTTCAGAAGATCTCTGTCCTTTGTCACCATATACCATCAAATGCTGGCCTCTGAAACCAATTAAGCATCCAAACATAAGCAAATAAATCCTCCCTCAAAAAAGTAAAGCTCCCAGTAAATCAATTTAAAAAAATCTCTTAAGCCTTTTTATAAAAGATACTTTTCCTTAACAACTTGGCAACTGAGGACATTTGCCTTTGGGGCATTATTATATTTGATACAAGTAGAGGTAATCTTGACAAGTTCATTTTTTAAGTTCTTTCTCCCTGTGCCAAAAAAGATATATAACTACAGTTCTGCAGAGCTATGGAGCTAATGTGACCTCACCACATTTCTGATGGTCTTTGGTGGCGCGCCTTGCCAATGTACAGAAGTAGCATGTGGACCAAAGAGATAACTGACTGATCCTATAAGGCCTCCTCTCTCTACTGGGCTAGTGTTCCTCTTCCCTATTGAGATAAGGCAGTGACAGTTCTACCTTGTGGGAAACAGAGTTTCTTTTCTAAGTGACTGTCCTAGTTAGAGAGCCAGGAAAGAAGATAAGAGCATTTCCCTCGTGATTGACATGGTGTCCCAGAGA
This sequence comes from Scalopus aquaticus, assembly GCA_004024925.1. Taxonomy (NCBI): domain Eukaryota; kingdom Metazoa; phylum Chordata; class Mammalia; order Eulipotyphla; family Talpidae; genus Scalopus; species Scalopus aquaticus. Next base: position 6,174 of record PVIJ01007761.1, read on the forward strand.
GACCAAAGTCCATTTACTTACTTACTTACTTACTCACTTAATTATTTTTACTGATAGATTTGATTGGAAACTTTGCTAGCCAGACACTTTTCATGTACTTCCACAGAGTAAGTGGCTATAGTTTAAAGAAAAAACTTTAACACAGAAGAGAAAACAGACACATTAGCTACTGTATAGAGTGCAAAGGAAAAAAATTATGAATTCTGTCATCTAAGTTTTCAGTTGGACTTCCAAAATTGAGAATACAAAACATCATCTTTTTTTTTTATCAGTTAGCACCTCAACTTGAAATGTATTTACATTAGTTTGACATTCATCTTTGGTTAAGAGCAGGATCCTAAAAAGTCCATTATTTCATCCCTTGTCATGCACTGGTGAGCTAGTGTCCTTCTACATTCTATTTTACTCTAAGAAACTTCACCTGTCCTTTTTTATTTCATTTCATTTCATTTATTTTATTTTACTATAAGAAACTTCACCTTTCCTTCACTGCCATTTATCACACTGTCCCCTTCCTCAGTGATCATTACTTCTGGGTCATTTTTCCAACCGGCACAGTAACTTTTAATCAGTGCCTGTGAAAAAAGAGAAGGCAAAGATTAAAAAAAAAAAAAAGGCTGATGAAATGGGACTGCAGTACTTGAAGGCATGAGGGAGGTGCACGTGAAACCATGACTATGGTTTAGTTATGGAAAGTGGACGTGCATTGAATATTTCACTTTGAAATTCCTTCTGTTTCTAGTGTGAGTAAACATATGTGGTGAGAAATAACATACAGTTCTTCTCGAGGGCTCAGTAGATTAAAAACTGTCCAGTGTCCCCACATTCCAGATCTCCGAGGTCTCTGCTCTACTGCAACAGCCTCTGTGGCTGGCCGTGTCGCTGTGCCTCCGGCAGGTGGGAAATGCCAGCCCCAGACGGGTACAGTGGCCCTGCCAGGTGGGGGTCCCTTACAGAGCCCAGGAGGCTTTCCCAGCACGACCAGAGTGTTCTTTTTAGAAGTAAGTGTGTGTGTGTGTGTGTGTGTGTGTGTGTGTGTGTGTGTGTGTGTAAAATAAAATAATGCTGAATTGATTCATAACCTCTGGTTGATTTAATCAGGCTCCTCCTTCTAAATTACATTGTACAACATAGGCTAAACTGGTCTTTTTAGTAAGCTAAGGATTGTTTTAGGGCCTCCCTGGCGGCACAGGGGTTAAGTCTCAGCACTGTGAAGCTGTCACCAGCCACTTCCCACAGAGCGCAGCACTGTCTCCCCACTCTGTCTCTGTCTGGCGAATCCCCCTGCACCTCTGGCCTGCACCCCAGCTCTTGAATGCATAAATAAATAAGTCTTTTTAAAAAAAAAAACCAAAAGATTGTTTTAGCCACTAAGTCCTGACTATTGTTTTAGCCGCTAAGCCCTGGCTATTCCGTCTTTTAATTTTTTCATGGAAAGACTATTAGAAACAAAGGAAATGCTTCTAACTTCCCAGACACACTCTGTGACACGGGGATAAAGGGACACACAGTATATGAAGCGAAGGTGAAGTGCCAGACTGTTCCAGAGACTTGGAAGAAAGTCATCCAAGTGCTGGCAGATGTTTACTTCTCAGATTCCTCTAAGCTATTTTACTCTTTCTTTCATACTTTTCCTCCAGATTTTTCCTCATGAAAGATGTCTGGTTTCCGTGATAAAAATCTAAACCGTTCGTTCATTTAAATTCTTGAAGAGAAAGAAAGGAGAGCAGCAGGCGCAGCCCTGGGGGGCCGGGGAGACAGGGCTGTGCTGCGGCCAGGAAGCCCGCCCTGTGCCGCTCACCTGGAGATTGTTGAGCGCCTCGCGCACTGGCTGGGTCGGGGTGGCCTGCTGAGGAAGAATGCCAGCCCGGCCTCGTGCAGCAGGTGCAGGCCTCTGCGGGCGGCCCCGGGGACACGTGAGACTTGCCGGCGTTTCTGCGTCTGAGCCGTGCGCTCCGGCCCAGCTCTGGCTGAACGCGCGCGCTCTGAGCAGCCGCCTCCCTCGCCGGAGCGGGTCGTGAGGGCTGGCCAGGACACTCTGGGACACATGTCACCTGTCGGCAGAGTCAAAGGGATAGTCACTCAGCCCAGCTAAAGGGAATAGAGAAGTAAGAGCAGGTCTGTTTTTCAAGGAAAACAACACCAGTGCTGCAACGAGAGAACTTCGGGGCGTCCCTGGCTGGGCGTCCGGGGTCCGGGGTTTTTGAGGCTGTATCAGTCGCTGTTGTCAAATAATATCTAGTAGCTTCTGTGTCATGAAGGAGAGCAGCTTAAGCCAGGAGGAGGCAGATTTAGAAGGGAGTGTCTCATCACCTCTCTTGGCCAAGGAAAGCACGCACCTTCTCCAGAGACAGAATTTTTCTTCCATTCGAGGAGGTGGAGGAACACATCAAGTATATACTGTCCAGACTTTCAGATGAGCAAATTTCTCTAGCAGGTCTTTGTAGTCTGCTCATCAATAAATGGAAAGAGAACTTGCGAGGTAGCTGGAACCTTCTGTATCGGGAATGTCATCTCTGTAAAAACACATTAGTGCCGGGTCTAATCCCCGGCCTGAGTACGGAACTCCGAGTCTTGCGTCCAGCCCGAAGCCAGCATTCCCTCCCTGCCCTCGGATGCTGGTTGGGTGTGACAGTGGAAATTTGCAAGTGTGTGGAACGACTTCTTTTCCTAACCCCAAAGATTTGGGTAGCAATTGGAAGAGCTCTAGTCTGGGGTTAGTGTTCTTTGACACGGGGGCATGAAAATATTTGAGCTTCTTGTTTCAGATTGATCTTGACTTTGTTCGTTTTTTCACCTCAGATCATCCAGCCCCTCTTAGAACTTGACCAAAATAGAAGCAAATTAAAGTTGTATATTGGACACCTGACAGCCCTCTGCCATGACCGCGACCCCCTGATCCTTCGTGGACTGACCCCACCGGCTTCCTACGGCCTGGACGAGGAGCAGGCGGCGTGGGAGAGCGAGCTGCGGAAGATGACCCGGGAGCAGGTGCGTCTCGCGCTCGGCCTTGAGGAGCTCTCGGTGCGGCTCTTTCTCGCTGGGTCTCCCCCTGGAGATATTTTCCCCCGGTGGAAAGACAATTTTAAGTCCACAGAGGCATTTTTGAAAAACATTACTAAACAGTCCTTTTTCCATTTCAAAGACTAAGGATTTTTCAGAAAGTTTGAGTCAATGAAACCAGGAATTCGTGGGTGGTCTCTCCGCTGATGCCGCCACACCGCTGTAATCCTCAGAACAGCTCCGCGCGCTCACATGAGTTCTGTCAGTATTGCCGCGTTTCCCTGTGCTTGAGAATGTGCTTCAGTTCCTGAAACTATCGCTTGAGGCACATGAAATTGTATTTTCAGCAGTCTCCCTGGGAAACCCATGTCTTAGATCCTCTGCAAAGGACCTTCAATAAGCTTCTCCTTAGTTACTAGAGATCGGTAGCGAAACCAGCCAATTTTCTTCCACCTCACTGCAAATAAGAATTAAGGGGATAATGCAGGCTACTGAGGAAGGTGATTTCTAGTAATACAAAAATGATTTGATTTTAGTTCTTGAAGTCCAAGGAACATAAAATATGAATCCCTGCCAAACACGCTGTTGGTTTGGTGTCTGTATGTTGCTGATTGTGTCTGTTTGCTTGGAGGCCGTAAGAGCTGTTAACCAGCTCTATGTCCGGTCCATTTCACAGCCACTGTGCTTCCCTATCACTGTCCCCACGGAAAAGGACAATGGACTTTTTTATCTTTTCAGTGCCCTCTACCCTGTCCCAAGAACAGTACCTAGCATATAGTACCTCTTCAGTAAATACTTGTCCACGGTATTTAGCCTGTAGCACTGGCTCAATCAATATGTATTGAATGAATAAGAAAGAAAAAGAAGAAGGAAGACAGATTAAGATAAAATTCATAGTCCTTAGCTTATCATGCAGGGACTTCTCTCATTTGGTCTAATTTTTAAGCGTGTTTCTCTCCTCGTACCGTCTTTGTGCATCCTGGCTTCTTACAGTCTCTCGAACCGTTAAACTACTTAAGGGTTTATACTTCTGTCCTGCTCATATTCCTCGCTGTGCCTGGTAGCCCTTCCCTACCTCCTTACCCTCTCCCCTGGGGAATACCTAAGTGGGAGTCTGGGAGGTTTTTTGTTTTTGTTTTTGCTTTTTAAAAAATTTATTAATTTTTGCATACAAGCCGGGATGCAGGCCAGAGGCCTGGGGCAGTGAGAGGGTTCACCAGAGACAGAGTGGGGAGCAGAACAGGCGGATCCACCGAAATGCACTGCTGAGGGGAGCAGCGGGGAGACAGGAGAGGTTGCTGTGCCCTGTGGGAAGCTCCCTGGCCGGGCATCAAACTCACACCGCAGCTGCCAACAGCTCCACAGCACAGTGCTTAACCCGCTGCGCCACCAGGGAGGCCCTAGTCTGGGTGTTTTAACTCAGCTCGTTGACTGTTTTTTCTCTGCATTCCTTCCCAAAATTCTAGACAGACTGTGTCATTCCCTCTTCAGGGTTTCTGTAGTAATTATAACAATTCTACTTGTTTTCCGTCTGCCTCCCATTCTGCGTGTCCGTTGAGGACTGGAAACACATCATAATTAGCACCTGATTGGGTATTTGGGACTTGCTCAGTAACTTCAAAGGAAGGGGTGAATCCTAGGGAGTTCTGCTTAGTTTATTATTTTGTGTTTCATATTTGTGGTTCTTATTTCTCCAACTAGATGATTAATTTCTTCACCTCCACAGCTGTGACTTGCTATTTCTAAAGTGCCAGCACTGTGTTAAGTGTGTGGACAATGTTTAGTGTGTACTTAGTTGTCTGCTTATTTGACTACCAAAGACGGTCTCTTCAGTGCCTCTCAACAGCTCCTGGCAACCTGACAATGATGTCAGCAACCAGCCAGACTCCACTCCCAGAGTCTTTGAAGAAATAGCTTCAGGTGGTGTCAGAGTATAATGCTATTGCGCACAACGTGGCTAATGCTAAGAAAAAAATTTAATGAAGTTCAGCTTCAGTGCTGAACAGCGTCTCCATTTATGGCGATCACGTACTTAATCACTCTGCGTCACCTTCCAGAATCACCGCACGTAGTTGGAATTCCAGGTCCAGGCTTCCCACATAGCGCGTCTCCCACGTACCGTCTCCTGCTCCAAGAGGCACCCTCAGTGTCTCCTCAAGTCTTCTTGCCAGCTCTTGGGCAGGAAGCCTCGCTGTGTCTCCGCGAATCTGGCGTTGCCACTAGCAAACAGATGAACTCTTCCTAAGGGGTTGTTACTGGTTCTTAAGTCGAGCATTCCACAACTACAGGAAAGTTGTTGGAAATTTTCAACTAAACTTTTCTGACAGCTGCTTTTTCCCTTCAATATAAACGCAAGGAGGTTGGGTTTTAAATTTTCAGACTTATTTCATAGAGCTTAAGGAGTTGGCCCCTGATGTGTTTGGGAGAGAAAACAGTGGAGTTTTCACCTAAATGCGTGTTTTGCAAAGGTTGTACTGAACACACCACTTCCTTAGTTCCAGAAGGTGGGGCCAGGTGGGGCACTGCAGACACGCGCAGGTGCAGATGACGCAAAGACGGCATTCGCCTGTAACTTGCTCGTAGCTGCAAGTGGTCGTACTCGACTTCCCAGTGAGGCAGGGAACATTTATAAGTCTCCTCTGACTCTCTCATCCTACACCGCTGTGGAGTCTAACAGGATTTCCCAGCAGCCACAGACTAACTTTTCAGCATATCACCAGTGCAGCGGCTCCTGGAGTTCCTGGAACATAATAATGTTCTCGGGTCAGCATGTCCTGGTTTGGAGATATTTTATGTATTGACTTGATCCACTCTGACCAGTGTTGAGAGTCACCGCAGACCGGGTGGGCTTGGGGGTGACCACTCACCGTCCCTGCATACACGTCAGGTGTTTCAGTTTGCAGGTGAACGGGTACCTGCAAGTTAAAATTTAAAGGCTTACGTATTTGGGTCCTGTTCCTTTGGTTTTCTGTCTCTCTTTTTTTTTTTAACCAAGCATATATTGCTCAAATAATGAATTGGAGGCCACTTCACCGTAACCTGTAGTTGCAGTCTTGTCAGGTTCCAACAATTAAATAAATTTGGACCAAATCACACTTTATAACCAAAAAACAGCCATTATTTTGTCTCTTTGAGATAACTTTTTTCTGGTTTTCTTTATGTATTTTTACTTGCTACCACATAAATTAGAAGTTACATTCACGGCATTACGTCTGTCCAGCTTTAAGGTTAAATGGGAGCCTCTTCCAGCAGGGCGAAACGAGTAATCTGAAACTCAGTGAGATGGGCCTCCCCGGTGGTGCAGCGGTTAAGCACTGCGCTGTGGAGCTGTCGGCAGCAGCGATGCGAGTTCCATGGCCAGCCGGGTAAATTCCCACATGGTGCGGCAGACCTCTCCTGCCTCACCCGCTGCTCCCCTCAGCAGTGTATTTCTGATCTGCCTGTTCTGCTCCCCATTCTTTCTCTGGTGAACCCTCTCGCTGCCCCCATGCCTCTGGCCTGCACCTCAGCTTGTATGCATAAATAAATAAATCTTTAAAAAAAAAAGAAACTCTGAGATTATGACCTGACTTGTGAGCAGAATAAGGAAAACAGGAGCCGGTCGGGCGAGATGCCCATTCTCTGTCCACTGTTCTGACAGAGACTTATGTTGTTTCTATCCCTTGTCTATCTGAAGTAAACTGCAATGAATATGGGAGTGCAGATATCTGCACAAGAGCCTGAATTCAAGTCCTTTGGGTATACCCAGAAGTGGGGCTGATGGATCCTGTGATAATTCCATTTTCAGTTATTTGAGGAACCTCCACACTGTTCTCCATGGAGGCTGCACCAGTTGACGTTCTGACGAACAACGCACCAGGCTTCCCTTTTCCCCACACCCGGCCTGCACTTATTCATGTCGTTTTGAGGATGGCCATTCGCAGATGTGAGGTGATACCTCACTGTGGATTTGCATTTCCCTCCTGCTGGTTAGTGCTGTCAAGCACCTTTTTCATGGACTGTTGGTCATTCTTTGGAAAACTATTCAGTTCCGCTGCCCATTTTTTAATCAGTTTGGCTAGTTTTTTGTCTGAGTTTGTATTTATCCCCTTATCAGATAGATGACTTGCACCTTGTCTCCCTCTCCATAGATTTCCTTTTCACTTTGTCAGTTGGTTCTTCTGTTGTACAGAAGCTTTTTAGTTTGATGTCATCCCATCAAACCATTTTTGGTTTTGTTTGATGCCGTGTCTAGGAAGTCACTGTCTAGACCAATGTCAAGGAGCTTTTTCCCTGTTTTTTCCTAGGAGTTTTACAATTTCGGGTTTTATGTTTAAGTCTTTAATCCATCTTGAGTTCATTTTTGTGAGTGGAGTAAGATGAGGTCCATGTTCTTTCTTCTGCATGTGGTTACCCAGTTCCCAGCACTGTTTATTGGCGAGGCCATCCTGTCCTCACTGGGTATTCTTGGCTCCCTTGCCAGATATTAGATACACCAGGGTATATTTCTGGGATTTCAGTTCTGTTCAGGTCATCCTTGTGTCTTTTTTTTATTGGTACCATGCTGTTTTGATGACTGTTACTTTGTTGTAGTTCCAGATCAGGACATGTGATGCTTCAGCTTTGTTCTTTCTCAGGATTGCTTTGTTTACTTCTGTCTTTGGTGTTCCCACTAAAATTTTAGGATTGTTTTTTCTATTTCTGTGAAAATTCCGTTGGAGTTGTAATAGGATTGCTCTGAATCTATAGATGACTTTGGGGAATGTGGACATTTTAACAATGTTAATTCTTCTGATCTGTGAACACAAGATATTTTTCCAGGGGTCATGTCTTCTTCCATTTCTTTCATCAAAGTCCTGTAGCTTTTAGTGTACAGATCTTTCACCATCTTCATTAAATTTATTCCTGAGTACATTATTGTTTTTTTGAATGAGATTATCTTATTTATTTTCAGATACATTGTTGTTAGTATATGGAAGCACAGCTGTTTTCTGTATGTTAGTTTTTTACGCTGCAGCTTTTTGGTATTCTTTGGTTAGCTGTAGCAGCAATTTGGTGGATGAGTCTTTAATATTTTCTATATATAAGATCGTACCACCTGCAAACAAAGATAATTTTACTTTTTCCTTTCCAATTCAAATGCCTTTTATTTCTTTTTCTTGCCTGATGATTTTGGCAAGGCCTTAGAATAGTATGTTGAATGAAAGTGGTGAGAGTTGGGGCCCTTGTCTTATTCCTGAGCTTAGGGGAAAGCTTGTAACCTTTCTTCACTGACTTTGATGTTGACTATTGATTTGTCATATATCACTTTTCTGTGTTGAGGTATGTTTCTTCTAATCTTTTTCAGTTTTTTTAATCATGAAAGAAAGCTTATTTTGAGAAGTGCTCTTTTTTACTTTTTTTTAAGATTGATTTATTTATGCATACAAGCTGGGCTGTAGGCCAGAAGTGTGGGGGGTGAGAGGATTTATCAGACACAGAGTGGGGAGCAGAACAGGCAGATACACTGAAACCCACTGCTGAGGGGAGCAGCCGGGAGTCAGGAGAGGTCTGCTGCGCCCTGTGGGAAGCTCCCTGGCCGGGGATCGAACTCATGCTGCAGCGGCTCTGGAGAGTTTCATAGTGCTGCACTTAACCCGTTGTTCCACCAGGGAGGCCCCTGCCTCTGTTTTTATAACTGTGAAAGAAATTTTGTTCCCCACAGGTCCTCATAATGAATCACATTTTGAACATCTTCAACATCCTCCATTTTATATATATAACAATAAGTTTTCATAGACCTGTTGTTTTCTTAACATCTCAATGTCATAACAGCATCAATAAAAAACATTCTATTGGAAATCCTAATCCTAAGTATTGCAGTTCAAATTGTCATGTATCTGATATTTAATATAAATAATAAATTTTCAAGTTTTTGGAAAGCATTTAGGCAGTGCTCCCTAAACATACCAGTAATCTCAAGAGAAAATTTCATATGTTAAGCAATAATAGCTGTAAGGACTCCGTCCCTGGCAGATACCAGAATGCAGACATTCTGTTTCTTTTAAATACAGAGTCACATGCTTTCAAGAACAGCTGGCCTGCCGGCTCCCTTACTGTGGCCTGGGTGCCACCTGAAATGGCCAGTGGGGCTGGGAGCATGACCTGACGGATGTAGCTGAAATGACAGCAGGATAGAGGCTGAGAATTTGGTCAGCAGCTGATGTGTTTGACCTGTAATTGGATCCAAGAATTTGTGCCTAAATGAGACCAAGAATTCTGCCAGCACAGCTGGCATACTGGGTAGGTTAGAGCCAAGAATTCATCCCACATGGTCAGCATTATTGGCAAGACCAGGGATGAATTCAGCTGATAGGAAATTGGTGGCCAAGACCAAAATAATGGCATATCTGGGTGGGAGATTGGTTCCATGCGAGGGAATCGAGCAAATGAGTTAATGTCCTGAGGGTATTAGGGACCAGCTTTGTCACTAGTGGAGGAAGGAGCAGCAAATAGAAAGGGCAAAGGCATATCCTGCGGTGGTTAGGTGGTTGTTGGAGGTGTTGATACGGACTTGTGCCTTTAGGAGGCAAATGGATGTAGATTTCTCTGTGCATGTGTTTATGTGACCTAGAAGCAGTGACTCACCAGGACAACGTGCTCACAGGAAAAACTAATCTATGAGGCTAAAAATTAGAACACTGGTTGCCTATCAGAATCAACTGAAAGGAGTTAGAAGGAACTTTCTGGGGTGATGGAAATGTCCTGTTTGGGTTGGGGAGATGGCTGTGTGGGTCTCCGTGTTTATCGAAATTCAGCAGATGATCCACTCGAGGATCTTTGCATTTTGGGGTATGTCAGTGATCACTTAATTTAAAACAAAAGCAGAAATATACCTCACTACCATTCTCCTTTTGAACTTTTTGAAGCAATTTGACTGATAGGCAGATTCTGCTATAAAGCTAAAAATGGAATTTCTCCTTAGAGTACAAATCCTTTTTTTCCACTCTGAATGCCAGCCTCCCGCCGGGGGCCGACCACACTGGAATGAGCTCGTATCAGCCAGCGCGCTCTGTGGGTCACGGAGCTCTGGATTCCAGCGCTATTTCCCAGCACTCAGACCCATTTTTAATTTTCAGGGAAGTATTGTTCCAAAAACTTGGCTTAGACCTTGTCCTGTCCTTGGACTCCTTTTCCATTTGTTTTCCCGATTTTGATCAATCACTTTTTGGCTTCGACCCCTCTCTTTTCAAGGTGGAGAGTCAGGGGGTGCCATTGCCGGGGGTGAGGGGGGCGCTATTGGGCGCAGAACCTGGGAGTCGTCTCCCTCGCCGGGGGAACTCATCAGTCATCATCACGGCGGGGCAGTTCTTTCTTCTCTCCTCAATGCGTTTGCAGATCACTGTAGGACACAGGAGGGACACAGAGGGGCACAGGAGCTGGGGCGGGGGGGCACGGGAGCTGTTGGGCACGGGATAAGGGGTGGCAGGGAGAGAAAATAGAGAGAAAAAAGAGAAATGGCTCTTTGTGGAGCAACAGACTTTGTTCTGGTTCCCAACTTAAATGTTTCTGATCTGATTTTCTTCTTTCTGTGGTATTTAAATCTGTCTCCTCAGCTCCAATGCCGAGCTGTTGTCCAAAAAATTAAGAACAACAGTGTGTGCGAGGCTGGGAGAGAAAAGACCAGCAGTCCAGCAAAAAGACTGCAGAGCCCCGAAGATAAATGTGTGTCTGTCCTAGGACTGGACTTGAGGGGGTGTGTGTGGGTGGGTGTGGGTGTGTGTAACAAACTTATTAGAAAAACCCCGTGGCGTGGTCTCAATTTTTCTCTGCTCTCACACAGTCCCGCACTTTTTCCTTCCTCTGACAGCTGCTATTAACCTTTTTTATGCAAAGAGCAGAGAATCTTGCCAACTGGATGTTGAAAACCTGGCAAAGAAAAACTGGTACCCAAAAAGAAAAGGAGGAAGAAGATGGAGAAGAATTAGCAGGCATCACAGGAGAGGGCGGGGTGCTGAATAAGGGCCTTGGGCACAAAACTGCTGACTTCTGACAAAACTCACTGCTGCTGAGGTGGGAAAGGAAGAGGAAATGGGGATTTGCATAGAGCGGAGATAGGAGCTTGTCACGGCTGAGATGGCACAGAGTAGGCATTGCTCCCCGCGCTGCCGGTGCAGCACAGACCTACGGCGCACACGCAGAAGGGTGTACTTAAGCTGGGGCAAAAATACAGGCTTTGTGCTAACTGTAGAATTATCTTGTTTGTGGAAAGAGACTAGAGATTGAGACCTCGCTGGGCCAAGCTCTGTTGATGCACAAAATCCCCCCAACCACTTCCTTGCCGCGCCGATGAGGAGGAGGAGGCTGCCGTCTCTGTTCTGTCAACCAGTCTTTCCCTCCATTTCTTGTCAAGCAGCTCTTGATCTTCATCGCCGGAGCCTGTTCCTAACTCACAGGGCTGAGTAAAACTGGACACGAGACGCCGACTGTCGATTCCTGTCTCACGCGCCCTCGGTTTTGCAGCAGAGAAGGCGAGAATCTTGTTTTAGAGTGTTTTTTACCAGCTCGACCTTGCAGCGGACTCTTCAGAGTTCTAAAACATGAACACGGCTCGTGTTTTCATCACAGAGTTCTGGATAGAGATCTTACTGCTTTCTAGCTGCATTTCCCCCTTTGTGTTTGTTTTGTTTATTTTTTTTTAAGATTTATTTATACATACAAGTTGGGGTACAGACCAGAGGACTGGGGCGGCGAGAGGGGTCACCAGAGCCAGAGCGGGGAGCAGAACAGGCAGATCAGAAACACACTGCTGAGGGGAGCAGCGGGCGAGGCAGGAGAGGTCTGCCGCGCCATGTGGGCAACTCCCCGGCGGGCGTCGTGGTGTGCCCATGCTGTCTACGGCCGCTGCCCTCACAAGCTGGTGAGCCCCCAGCACCCCTTGAGGCAGAGCAGCCTGGATGGCCCTGGGGCCTCTCATCCGTCACCCCCTTCACCTAAGTCAGCCCCAGCTGCACAATTCTCTGCGCCCCGGGGGCTGCGGGAATATTTTTCTCCCACCCCCGCCTCCCCCAGGAGCGTGCGGCTCGCGTCACACTCCAGCTCTTCTCCAGCAGCCGCACCGCGACCTGCAGCTGCAGGCCCTGCCCCTCCCCCTCCCCGTCGGCTGCGCCAGCCCCACGGCCATGCCCGCGGCCAGGGCCTCGGAACAGCTCCGGGGCCCAGTGGTAGCTCCCTTGCGCGCCCCTGGGCTGCTGGGCCGGGGCTTGTCCCGCCTTCGCATGCGGTTTCGGCGCCTCACCGGGAGTCGGCAGACACCGGCCGAGGGAGGTAGCAGGTTGGCCTGGAAATGAGGAGGACAGCCCAGCCGGACCCGGAGCTCCCTGTGGGAGCCTTCCCTGCTCTCTGGCGCGTGGCCTCCGCCGGGCCCCCGGGCTGGGCGCAGCGCACGGCTGTCCGGCAGAGCGTGCCCGAGGGGCTTCCTCTCTCCCGCTGGCCGCAGGGCCCTGCCAGCCGGGTCGGGCTTTGTGCGGTGTGGAACTCCGTCGCAGCTGCGCCGAGGCCTTTTCTCACTGCCTGACAGTTCCGGCGCTAGGCTTCTCGCTGGTTGTTTGGGGTTTTGTCTTGTTTTGTTTTCATCCTCTCCCTTTTGACACTTTTCATTTCTAAGAGCCAAACCAAATACGCTGGCGAGCCTGGCAGAGCCAGATTCCCAGAACCCTGCTGCTGTTCTGTGGATCCCTTTGGCACAGAGAGAAATTCTTCTCCATGTTGATAATGACAGGCCCTTCGTTTGAATGCCTCTATTCATGTCAGCTAACAGATTTGTAAGATTTCTAGGAGATAATGTGAGATAGCACCAAACCAGCTTAGACAACAGTATGAAAATTCTGCCTGCCTGGGAAATGTGGTTCTTTGTTTATGGCGCGCCAGACTTTTCTCAAGCCCCCGGTACAGCATCAGCCATCTTGCAGCCCCCAGAGCCTCGTGGAGACCCGCCCCCCTTTGCCTCCGGACTGCCTTACGGCTAAGCATGCCCCAGAGGGCAACTTGGGTTCTTCCTTGTTTCATTTTTGTTGAGATATAATTGGCAGATTTGTACGGCACTTAGAGTGCGGTGGATTGAGAGAGTGGTGCCTCGTAAAAGGATTCCCTCCATGAAGTTAATTAATGCATCCATCACTTTACATACTTACCTTAATTTTGAAGTTCCATCTAGCCCTGCATTGTTATCCACTGAGTCCCGGTGGCTTGATACATACCATTCCTTTGATGTCCCAAGAATGTCTTTGGATAAGAAATACTTGAACTACAGGAAATACAAGAAGAACTCCCCATTCTTTTGTCTCTTGAAAGGAAAGGAGCCACTCAGACCAATGGAAATCTCTTACGAGGTTTTGGTGTATATATGGAGGGATCTGTTCCCAGTTTTATCTTTTGTCACCATGTTTTCTGCTTTCTTGCTATGCTTTCTCTGTCCCCAGCTCTCCCCTTGTCCTGAGAAGGGATGGCCTCTGTCAAGTTTCAGCCTTTCAGGGAAGATGGTGGCATGGGAGGTTCTTACACATAGAAGGTCACATAGAAAAAAATCATCTCAGCCAGGGAAGAATGCTTTAGTCAGGAGAGCAGCCAGCGTTTTAGCAATGTCTAGACATAAGTTAAAAATTGTAGACATTAGTACTTCAGTGACATCTATAAATACAAAATAGAGTCATCAGGACGAAAAAGTTGCTGCTGATTTCTGTGCAGAGCGCTAAAATTTAGGGTTGTTACAGCCATTGTCCTTGTCTGTTTCCGGCTGCTGCCGAGTGTGAGATTACTTGGGAGTGACAGGTGTCACCAGCGTGTTTGGGGCCTGTATGTTGTCCCTGACCCAGCCCCTGTGTCCACATCTCCCTGGCTTACTTGGCCACCCAGCGGTTGACAAAATCATGAGCAAGTCTGACATGGAGACTGAGAAGCCGCAGTGAGGGGCGGGGCAACTCTCAGAGGTCTGGGAGGTGGGCAGCAAGGCCAGATTTCTTATAAAACTTTTCTCTGAAGCGGGAGATGGCCTCTTTCTCTACAGGGAACTTGCACCATCCGTTAACAGTGGGGCGTGATCCCTCACCGCTCCTGGTTGGGCCTAAAAGACAATACAAATGAAACTTTCTTGAGGCACATGCCCGGTCAGTCCAACCTATGACGGCCCCTTTACTCTTCAGGCCTCTGTGGTCTTCCTCAGAAGGTAAGAGAATTGAGCTGGTAGTTCTGGCAGCCTCTTTCCAGGTTTCTGAGTCTGAATCTCAGAATTGGCCTGCTTGCCGATCGATCAGTTCCATTTGGGGGTTAGTGCAGAAAACTAAATTATGTGCATTTTCCTAGGTGAAAGTCACAAAAATCTGAACTGTTTGAGTTCCTTCAAGGCTGGGGACTTGCCAGAGTCACCTTGCAGAACTTCCAGCGTCGTAGCTGGGAAACAAGACAAGCTCTTGTTTGCTCTTGTTTTGTTTTTAACCTTTGAAAACAGAGGCTGCCCCAAGACACAGGGCGAGCATTTGCTCTCCTACTCACTGCCAGGCAGGAGGCATGCCTGGCCACACCAGGAAGTACTGCTCTGCACACTCGGGGAGGCTTTCTCCTGCCTTGACGTTTCAGTCAAGAGGGAAGTCCCCAGAGAGGGGAGACTGCAGGGTTCAGCGGGACTGACTGTGGGTCTGGTGCGCGCAGGCCCCGCTGGTGAATGAAGAGAAGTTCTTGTTTTGGTTATGCTGTTTTGTTCAAAATTAGTCATGGGAGAGCAGTAACATCTTACTTTTGGTCTAAGCAACAACAGCGTTTCCTTCTTAGAAAAACAAATTCAGACATTGCCTGGCCGAGGAGCTCATCACAAGGGGGCGGGAAGGGGCCTTGAGACGGGAGCACGTCCAGTGGGCGCTGCACGGGGCCAGGCCTCAGCACCGCCCGCGGGCGCCTGCAGTGCGCAGAGGCCTCAGCAAGGGCTGGGAGACTCGGCTGCTGCGGGCTCAGGCTTGACGCACCCAGCGGGGGAGCGCTCTGGGGTCGGTCTTCAGCGGTGGGAAGGAATTGCAGGACAGATCCTTCGGGGGCAGCTTGTGTTCCCACCGGGTCCTAGGCGCAGAGGGAGTCCACGGAGCGTAAAAGAAGTCACCAGAAACCTGTAAAAGGGAAACGACTGAGTGAGGGGCACCCACCAGGCTTTCCGCTCCCGCTCACCACCTAAGTTTTAGGTTTATTCAGCAGATACTGGAGCAAAATACATTGCAGTTTATTCTAGCTGCTCAGAAATTCAAACTCAGTAGTTGTTTTCGTGTCTTCCTCGCTCCTAAGCAGACGCACGGAGGCCCCGCTGACTCAAACTGGCCAGGACAGAGGGCCGTTCGGCTCGACTCCCCCACCGAAGGGCTCCAGCGCTGGCCCACTTAGAGCTCCGACCTCGCGGCCTGTGCACGGGGGACCAGGCTGTTAAAAACCTCAAGTGCAGATTCTTGTCTGTTTAACCCAAACTAAGCATCTCTGTATAATTTCCTGCCCACCACCGAACCATTTACAGAAAGGAATTAATCTGAGTCACTGCCAACCACAACTGAGTTTACTCAGTAACCTCTCTCGTAACCCTCCCTTCTTTGTATCATCCGCCTGTCCCTCCTTGGTGACTGAATAAAGACTTGTTTACTTTGAGGGACGGCTACGTTCTCCCTTTGAGGACTTGATTCCGTGGGCTTCTGCCAGCTCTCCGAGGGCTTTGCTTGGCTCCGAAGGGGTTTCGCACCTATGCTCTCATCCAGCAGTGAGCGTTCTGGGCAGCTTTCCGGACTCAGCCAGCCCGGCCCAGCCAGCCCGCTGTGCGCCTTATCATTCTCCCGACCGTCAGCGCTGGTCCCTGACAGTTAGCCTGACCTCGGGAGCCGACAGGGCACTCCAGTGGTTCTGCTGTAGCCGGCCTGGCCTGGCAGTGCGTTTGTTTGGTTTGTGTGTTTGCAGAACATCATCTTGAAATAGCTGGTTGCCTCCACGCTTCCTCTGTCCGTGTCTCCCGAGCAGTGGTGGAAGCTGACACGTTCTGTGCTTGCCTCCTGCACACGCTTCCAACGTGTGTTACTTTGAGCATTCAGGTTGAGTTGCTGTTGAATTTGTGATTCTTGGCTGGAGTCCCTCCAGAAATCACAGAACCTGTCTGAGCAGCGAGGGCTGAAGCAGCTACCGAGAACACAATACGTATCAGTAACAGTCAGCAGACAAAGCGAGAAGACTCCTGCCAGAGGCCACCTCGGTGTTCTGTACCTGTCCCATATTCTGTCTTTTGAGAACTCTAAACAGAGTGGGGTCCTGCCGGGTGTAGCTGATGTGCTCACTGCACAGGTCTGTTTCCTCAGACTGCCGTGACTGGCAGATGCTTCAGGTTTCATCTGTAAAGGCTCTTAGAAAACATATCAGTGCTTTTGCCCAGGATTAGCATGTTCCTTCCCCTTCTCCCAGTCATTTTTAGATTGTCAGCTGTGTTCGGGATATTTTGCTAGGTGGCATTGGTTGTAAAAAAAAAAAAAAAAGAATTCTTTAAGGAATCTACATAAGAGTCAGAGAATTAAGCTTATAGCAGCTCTTGAAACATGAGACAAAATGAACACTTCCTCATTACTGTCTCAGCCCAAAGAGAAGGGGCAGCTGAGTTCAACTATGAAGGATGGGGAGTGAGACGGGGAGAAAACATGTGTCAGAAGGAAGATTGTCCACATTCTCAGAGGGCAGAACCACATCAAAGTAAAAAAGCAGAGGTGGGAATGGTGAGGTCACCAGGTGAGGAAATCAGAAAACTGGGGTCGGACAGTTTGGGCTGCCACGCCAAAGAGATTGGGCTTGATTTTGTATTTAACCCCCCTGTTCTAGAACAGTTACTCTTCACAAGGTTGAAGTGGTTAGGAAGCCGCTGCAGTAACCCAGAGATGCTAGGTGATGAGAACCTGCTTTAGGGCTGTCCTGAGAAGTCCCCCACGAAGGAACTGGGTGGAAAGAAACATCCGGGAAAGGGCAGCAACAAGACTTCCACACATGAAGGCCTCCCTGGGGGCGCAGCGGTTGAGCGCTGCGCTGTGGAGCTGTCGGCAGCGGCGGCACAAGTTCAACGCCCAGCCGGGGAGATCCCCACATGGCGCGGCAGACCTCTCCTGCCTCGCCCGCTGCTCCCCTCAGCGGTGTGTTTCTGATCTGCCTGTTCTGCTCCCCACTCTGTCTCTGGTGAACCCTCTCACCACCCCACACCTCTGGCCTGTACCCCAGCTTGTATGCATAGATAAATAAATCTTTAAAAAAAGAATTCCACACATGAAATGGCCAACAAGTAGACTGTAAGTGTTTTGCCCAGTTTTTTAATTTGCTGCAAAAGCAAAGTGTGGGATCCTATGAGCTGGCTACTCACTGGCCACTCGCAGGCAACTGTGACCTCTTTGCTGTCTGCACATGCCAGCACATTCCTTGACCTCCTACGGAGCACAGCCCGGATCACCAGACAGGCCGGGGCGCCCAGGCCGCGTTGGCCTGCTGACGTGACTGTGCCCATGGCTGTCGCCGACAGCCCTGCCCTGATAACATCGTCCTTTGCTGACGCAGGTGTCTCCTGGCGTGCGGGCACATGCTCCCCTTCTCTGTTTCTCATAACCCTGTGTCCCCGGCGCTGTCCCGCCCTCCGGACCTTATTCCTCATGCCATCGCCACGTGCGCACTTCTTATAGCCCGCGCGCTCCAGCAGCAGAGTCTCGCCTCGAAGACCTGTCCCCGGCGGCTGTGTCCCTCAGCGCGTTCCCGTCGCGACAGAAAACTGCAAAAGGCCACCCATGGCAACGGCCCGGCCATATGGGCAAAGCTGGGGGGTGTCCCCACTGTTTTGAGAGGTTGGTAAGCGCACCCTTCTTTGTCACCTGTGGGCTGAGAACCATTTCAAAAGTTTTAAAGGATGTAAAGCCTTTCACCCAGGAATTTTAAGGAATCGCATAGACATGCGAAGGCTTATATAAGAAGATGCAACACTCTAGTATTTATAGTGAAAAACAAACTAAATTTCTGGTAATGGAACTACTTAAGTCAGAGCACATCTGTAATAGGCGTTACAATAAGCCCTTTTAAAACTCATGCTTCAGAAGAATATCTGATCACATCAGAAACTATCTGTTGTGACTCTAAGGTAGGAAGGTCAGCTTGTTAACAAGTGTGAGCAGTGTGACCTGATACATAAGTGCAGCATTCACAATGAAGTGTTGGTGACTTGAAAACTGAGTTTGAAATTTAGGAGAGCGAAGGAAGTTAAAATTATAATTGACATAGCTTGATAGTGGTTAAATTCAGATCAAGTATTCTGTTTTCTTTCAGATTTGTGTGAACCTTTCTGTGCTCAATAAAGTTTTTTTTTTTTCCTAAAAGCCCACCTCAAAAGAAACACGTTGACAAAGTGAGTAAGTGTGACAGTGCACTGATGGAGTAGAGCAACCCCTGGCCCGTAACTAATGTCCCGTAAGTTAGTTGCCGTTACTGTCACCACTTAATAAAGCTAAAGACAGATGAGGCTCTCAAAGCAGAGGGTACAGAGGAAGACCCCGGGAGACCCCCGCGTGTGAGGGAGTCAGCAGGAAGAAGGGAGGGAGCAGCAGCGAGACAAGGTCGCAAGATGCAGACAGGCAGGGCAGAGCGGAAGGTGCGGGGGAGGGTGTAGAAGCCGTTGCCAGGTATCACGGGGCAGGTATCACAGAGACACCGGTGGGATGAAGGTGGAGTGGCAGGTTGGGACGTGGGGAGATTTGGTTTTACTCTACAGTTTTTAAGTTTCGAAGTCTAACATGCATCCCACAAAGCACTTAAGTCGTAAGCGTACAGCTCGGTGACTGTTTCAGCACTTGTGTGAGGCACACCCGCGGCAGTGTGGCCACAGGCAGCCCCCGTGTCACGCCCCTTTCGGGCGCCCCCCACGCCCCAAGGGTGGCTGGGCTGTAACACCCCAGCTCGTCTTGCCTCTTTTTAGACTCCCTAGCCCTGGAGTCGCTCCGTGTCAACTCTCTTCTGTTTAGCTTCTTTCTTTCCATGTCGTGGCTTTGAAATCACATCTGCCGTGTGGTGCGGGGTGCGGCTTGCCATCCTCTGTGCTGTACAGTACTCCACTGTGTGAATTGCCGCAGCTTACCGTTCGGTTGTTAATGTACATCCAGTTGTTCCCAGGTTTGTGCTGCTGTTCTGGACTCTTCTTTCTGTACCAGTTGTCTGTGTGTCTGTTACTGTGCCAGTGATGCAAGCTAAGTTAAAATCTACAGCTATACTATTTTTATAGATTTATTTTTATTTATTTATGCATACAAGAGTTGGGGTGCAGGCCAGAGGTGCAGGGGGGAGGAAGACTCCCTAGAGACAGAGTGGGGAGCAGAACAGGCAAATCGACTGAAGTCCACTGCTGAGGGGAGCAGCGGGGAGACAGGAGGGGTCTGCTGCGCCCTGTGGGAAGCTCCCTGGCCGGGGATCACACTCTGGCTGCAGTGGCTGGGACAGCTTAACAGTGCTGAGACTTAACCCCGGCACTCCCAGGGAGGCCCTACGGCTGTACTATTACAACTGTGTGTGATTATAATTGTGTATAACTGTAGTCATTGTTACTATAAAGTCCTAATTTTCTCCACGATAGTAATGTTCTTATACAGAGAGCTTTGTTCCTTGAGATTGCTTTGACATTCTTCATTCTTTGCATTTCCGCTTCCACTCTGAATCAACTTCTTGATTTACACACACACACGCGCACGCACGCACGCACACACAACTGCCAGAGTTTTGATTTGTTTTGTCTTGAATCTGTAGTGTAGTTAGATGAATCCATAGAACTAGCACTTTTACAATACTGAGTCTGCTGGAATTAATGAACATGTTGGTATTCCCCCATTTAAGACGGTTTTAATTTCTCTAAATAATGTTTTATAGCTTTCAGTGCAGAGGCCTTCATTTACTGACCTTTTGAGAGCAATTTCAGTAAAATAACAACCAAATTCTTAGATATTAAGGAGGGAAATGAAAAAACAGAGGTCGCAAATGTGGGCTATTGAGAGGTTTGGTCGTGAAAGAAAAAGAAAAACTGGCACCAGCTTGTGAGCAGTGAAAACTCAGAAGGTCTTTTGGGCTGAGAGACCCCTCTGGAACCAGGGGAAAGAACGGGGGCGGGGACAGATGGGAGACAGTTCTTTAAGGGCCTGGGACCTGGGGGGGTGGCTCGGGTTAGCCTGGAGAAGGCGGGGAAAGAGGACTTTGGGGGGTCTTCTTTTGAGCCCACATTCCTTGGTCTTCTCCAGACGCCTGTTTGCTGGCACAGGAGCGGACGGCGTCCGGAGCGCGGTGCCGTCTGCGTGAGCGCGCGAGACCCGCGAGCTGTGGGAGCAGCTGCCCCGTCGTCACCCGGGTCCCCGAGTTCGGACCCCGTGTCTGCAGCAGCGCGGGCTCTCTCCCCCGGGCTGGGGGCCCACAGGCTCTCCCTTCAGGGCCTCTTCGTTAAATTAAATTTCAATAGAACGGGGCTTTCCACTGAATCCTGAGGTGCCCCAGGGACTCGAAGAAGATTTGGTGGCCGTATTTTATATATGGAGGAAACGTGCGTGCTGCCATGCGGGACTTAACGCATAAGGTGCTGGAAGAAGTCGCAGTGTTCTGGGAGCGGGTTTGTCCTTCAGCGTAGCCATTTCACTTTGGAAGTCTTCTTAAATGTGTGTTTGCCTTTAGGTGCCAGCACACCCAGGGAAGATTACACCTTTTTATCTAGAGCGGGGATGGCGTGGACTTGGGCGCTGCGTGTAACTAGGATGCTTCTGAGAAAGCAAAGACCGTGTCTTTTACCGTAGTGCTTGTGGTGGGATTAGCCTGCCAGTCGTAGGAAGCGGAAGATCTTTCTGGATTACTCCTCATTCCTATAGCAACTAAATTTGGGTCTGTGGTGTCAGCCAGCAGGGAGAGAGAGAGGATTTAATTCATCCCAGCGAGGGCGTAATGAGCATCTTCATTAAATTCCAGATATTCGTGTTTGTGCTTTTTGGGAAATTCTTTGTTGCCGCGAAGTCTGAAGGAGCCTTGCTTTGGGGAACAGGTGAGAGATGGGCAGACAGGTGTGGAGTGTGGGTGCCTCATGGGCAGTGGACAAGGGAAGAGGGGCAGGGACATGTTGAGAGAGGCCAGGGAAGTCTCAGAAGCGGCACAGACCTGCCCAGCTAATCCGCAGGACCCGCTGCATACTGACCCCACCCCAACACGGCCTTTTAACGTGGGATGTGCGTGCTAAAGACGTAGCTTCAGTAACAAGGCACCGAGTCATTCGGACCCGCACACACACCTGCGCTGTGTAACGCTTGTCTGCCTTTCAGCGTGCTTGCTTCGCATCGCCCTGGCCCCACTGGTCTAAAGCTTCACTACTTTCTGTTCTCCTTTGACTTCGGGGAGACTGGAACTTTGCATTTTGAAGTCAGCGCAATAAAAATCCTCATTTTAAAATGAATTCCAGTTTCACAAGAAAGGTTGAGCTTTGATTTCTTTTTCAAGACAGGAAATTTTAGCATATAATGGATCAAGTGCCAGTGAAATGTCTCCCTGCTCGTCACAGCCGCATTTACTGCTCCTTTCAGATAAAATGCAAACCAGGCCTGGTTCTTGGAGGACAGAGGAGGACGCCTTTTCCCAGCAAGCCACTCATTAGACCTTAGGAAAAGCGTGGCCTTGAGAGTCTACCTGGGTTGTTTTTTAACCCCTAATCTTTTTCCATCCCTTGTAGCTCTGCTTCCTCCTCCAGGGCTAAATCGCTCTTCCCGCTTCTTCTTTATGCCCTCCTGACGGTTTGAGGTAGTAATCGCACTCCCTCCCCTTAGTTTTCAGTGCGTTCAGGTCTACTATTTAGTTCTTCTAATCCTGCCTCATAAAATGAGCGTTTCAGCTTCTTAGTCACGCCTGCCATTTTTCTTTGAGCTCATTCCAGTTTGTCTCCGTTTTTCTGGTAACGAGGTGTCTGGGATGAAGCGCAGTGCCCTAGGTGTGGCTGCCCCAAAGCCACGTCGTGGAGCAGGGGTCTCTGGGGGGCGGCGCCCGCCCTAGCCCGGCACTCTGGGCGGGCAGGCGGTGTCACTCTGCCGCGGCCCGGTCGTTCCTGCCTGGGCGCCAGGGAACGCCAGCTGCGTTTGTCCCTGCGCCTTCCTTCGCTCGTGCCGTTTTCCTTGCGGAATGGCCCACTTTCCCGTCCTCCAGCGTCCGCTGCCAGTCCTGAGGAAACGCCCGCCTCTCCGCTCTGCGCAGACGCAAGCAGCACCCCCTTATGCCCCCGTGTGGGCCCCCGCTGCCCAGCGCCCCGCGGGAGAGCTCAGCGTGTGTTGGGCCCAGCTCATTGCCCTGTCGCTCCCATGCCACGGAGCGCTCCCATTTAGAGTGGACGGTCCAGTAGCTCCAGCGTGGTCTCAGGTGGCGCAAACATCACCACAGTCGGTTTTCAGACATTTCCCTTATTCCAAAAGGAAATCCACACACTAGAGTCCTTCGTAGTGACTCCGTCCCTCGCCAGCCCTGGGAGCCATTAATCTGCTCTGGATTTGCCCATTCTGGACATTTCATAAAAGTGGGTTCGTACCGCATGTGGCCTTCGTGACTGGCTTCTTTCAGTTAACAGAATGTGGTCGTGGTTCATGTCGCAGTTCATATATCAGAACTTTCATTTCCTTTTATTGGTGAATTAGTCAATACTTTTTGAATGAATATTTTATATATTCTATTTGTCCCTGTTCAATGCCTCAGAAAGTAAGATTTATGATTTTAAAAATAGATGTAGTTTTGAAGGATAGGTGATGTATTTTAATGTATGTTATTGCAAAATGGATGGTGGTTGTGATATTAAATCAAATTGTACAGAAACAAAGTCAAGAGTAATTCTGCCCACTCAAAGCAACCATTCTTAAGAGATTTTTTTCTGTACATTTTATATATATTTTTCTGTACATTTGTACATTTATTTATATGTGTGTGTATATATATATATATATATATGGCACAGTCCACACATACAGCTCTCTCTCACCCCTTACCCAGAGGTCATTAATTAATTTTTGCTTTTACAAATTACCTTGATAGACAGGTATACATTCCTGCGTTTCTTACCCTGTGAAGTATAAAGTGTAGTTAGTGCCTGACACACAGAAATACTTGGTATATGTTGGATCTTGCTATAATTATCACTGTTGTTTTTATTGAATAAATGCATAAGATTGCCTCCAAAGGGCACGCCAGTTAAAAGGCAGAGAACCAAGTTTGTTGATTGGATCGAGATTCTGTGAGCCAAGAGTGAGCGTGCTGCTTCTTCACTCTGTCCAAGAGTTGGGAACAGATTGAGCAGTTTTCTTTTTGCTGAAAGTTGACTAAAGGTCCAGGACATGCCGGAGCCGGTTGAGACCACACTAAACCTTGGTACATCTCAATGCCCAAGTGTATCAGAGGAATATGAATCTCTGAAATGGGTAAGCCCGGGAGTGGAGGGGCCTTGTAAATACAGCAGCATAGAATTAGCCCAGAAATACTGCTGGGGGGAGGCTACGCTCGCAGGCGTATTTAATGGTACCAAAGTCAGTCATGCAAAGCGAGGACATTGTGAGGTTGTGTTGCTTCAGTTGCCCATGTCAGTCCTTTCCAGGAATATTCTTTAGTTATATTCTAAGCCAGGTATCTGCTCTTCACTCTCTGCTAGGTGGCAAGTAACAGTTGCCATAACCCTGGAAAGTTAAATCACGAGCTTCATCTAGTCTGGCAGTGGATGCAGAAGTATGTTTGTGTAGATGTGGCTGTCTCTTCCTGCTGACCTGTTGCACACTAAGACCATTCAGTCTATCCTAAAAATGAAAAGCCATAGGTCGTCTGAGAGATATTTTAGATAAATGTTTCCAAATTCTTCCTCATAGATTTTCAGGCAAAATCGTTTTAATAAGACAAACTGCTTTGAGTTTTATCTTTTTTATCTCTTATGTCGTCTAACTTCTTACAAACTTCCAAAAAGGTTTGGGCCAGTTTTTGTTTAATGACATTTTTCAGTTTTTCTTTTGCTCATTTAAAAATACTACAATTGTACTATAGAATATTTGGAAAAGAAAAGCACCAAGAAAAAAAATCACCTAGAATGTTAGCATTAGCAAACCAAATTCAACAATACCTTAGAAGAATCATATTCCATGAGCAAATGAGGTTTATTCCAGGCATGCAAGGATGGCTCAATATTTGCAAATCAACGAACATTAACACAGTGGAACATAAAGACCATGTGACCATCCAAATGGATGCAAAGGAAGAAAGTGTTTGACAGATTCAGCCTCCATTTAGAAAGACTCTCCACAGAGCGGGCAGTGTACTCCTCAGCATAGTAGACGTACTGAGACCTCGCGAGCCTTAACCCCAGCTGTAGATGCTACCACCCCTTCTCCAGAGGAGCAAACCCACACTCAGGGAGAGCTGGGCCACACAAAGCAACGGTTGAAACTCCAGTCAGGCAGCCTGACTCCAGAGTCCGTGTCCTTGGGGGGACTCAATACTCAGTTTCTAGTGTCCCTTTCTCCTGAAAACTTGTTCTGCCCCCTGTATTTTCAGTCACATCTGTCTAATTTTTCCCACCAGAACTATCAGAATGTTCTCCATTCTCTCACTTAACTCCTCTCAGTCTCGCCTCTCGGAAGTCTCAAGCCCCCGACCCCGCAGTGTCCGCCCTCCTTGGCTCACCTTCAGCCCACGCCCCCCGCCCCGAGGGCTCTTCCTTACATGCAAACTAACATGCATTTCCTGTAGCCACAGTCTCCTGGAAAATGAAGGCGGCCACGTCCCAGTCACAGTTTAAAGGCTTTTGGACTTTTTGTTGTTGTGTTGTGTTTGGTCTTCAGCCAGACTGAATCTGAGCTCATGGGCTTTGCAGACGCTGCCTGGGCCCAGCCCGTCTCTGCAGCATCACTTCCTGCCATTCCCCACCAGCCCCTGGCTTGGGACTCTGACCCTGCGGCACAGTTCACTCTCCCCTGGTCTGGACCGAGTCCCCGTCGAGCCCCGACACAGGGCTTCCGCCCCTTGACTGTGCTCTCCCGTGCAGAGCACACCTCTGCCTGTTCGCCTCTGCAGATCTGGGTTGTGTTTTGCATTTAGTGGCACCTTTTCAGACTCCTGCAGGAAGAAACGGCCTTAGGTCTCCCCCATGGCGCGTATTCACGCCTTGGTCATATGGCGTTTACTGCGCAGGGTTGTGATTCTCTGTCGACCTGTTTGTCTTTCCCATCGGTCCAAACGGATCTTCAGGACAAGAACCAAATGATCCTCTTTCAGCACCAGCACACGGTGCATAGCAGATGCTTGTAACTGAAGTTTGCCCCCTTTCTGCCAGCCTCTCCCTGGTTCCGCCTCAGCCCCTGGTGCCCACTCTCTTCTCTGAGTTTGACAGTTTTCCCAGATTCTACACGTGAGGGGCACCATTGCAGGATCTGAGTCTCTGTCTGGTGTATTTCACCTGTCCCAACGCCCTCCAGGTTCACTCACTTTGCAAATGTGCCGTGCCCTCGTGGGCAGCCCGCACAGACGGGCCGTGGGCGCCGACCTGAAGTCTCCTTTCCCTTCCAGCTCCAGAGCGAGTTGGAGAGAGGCGAGCGGGACAACGCGGAGCTGCAGGAGTTCGCCAACGCCATCCTGCAGCAGATCGCGGACCACTGCCCCGACATCCTGGAGCAGGTGGTCAGCGCTCTGGAGGAGTCGTCGTGACCCCTTCGCGGGCGCGGCCAGCCCAGCAGCCCAAGACCGTGACCCCGGGGGCCAAGGGGGCGACCACGAGGCCGGACACCCAGAAACTTCGGGCACGCAACACTACAGACCGTACCCCAGCTTGCTTGGGCCCTCGCGTGGACTGCAGCACCTTTCTGCGCCCGCCCTCCTGCCCCGCCTTCCTCCGTGGGGTCGCCTCTACACGAATGTCCGTGACGTCCGGGGTCAGTGAGTAAGTGGCCGAGTCCGGTCGCCAGCCGTGTAGACTGTCGAAGCTGGTGGCTGCCCCGAGAGAGGGCCTGGGGGCGGGGCCCTCCTACCCTTGTCCTCGATGTGCAAACTCAGTCCGGAATCTGCTTGGACTTAGCCCACCGAGAGGACGCCTCTCGCTGGGCCAGAGAGCTGCGTGTTCTAATATCACAACAGGTGCTTTCTCCTAAAAGGGTAAAAAAAAATCTCAGAAAGAGCGTATTAGAAAAAGAGGGGAAGAGAGAACAGGAATTCTTTTGACTGTGTCTTTGTTTACCTTTCGTGTGTGATGTTTTGTGCTGGGGAGCTGCGCAGGGGCCCGGTGGGGGCTCAGAGAACACTACTCCCCGGCCCCGTCTGTCTGTCTCACCTTGCTCTTCTCCTCAGCCAGTCAGGAAGAGGGTGGTGTGAGGGCCCTCCCCCCGGCCCTCTCGCCCCCTCCCCTTGACCTTATTAGACTTAAGTTGGTAAGTTCGTCAGATCACGTCTCTAGTTAGAGGAGAAGAGGGATTTGACGTGAGGTGCTGTTGTCACAGCTGCAGCTCTGCCTCGGTGGAAGATGACGCTCCTGGAGTCAGTCTGGTGTCTCCGAAACGTACCCCTCATCTGCACTCTAGGCCCCTGAGCCCCAGAAGAATGCTTCTGCCTTCCCGCCACCCGAGCCCCAAGTTCTTGCAGCCCCCCCCAGTCACTGAAGTTCAGGACCCGCCCCCTGCTTTCTTCTTGGCTTGCTGCTCTGGACCCGCAGCTCTGTGCGCTGCCTGGAACCTCCTCCTGGCACGAGCGAGTGTTTCTCGTCCCACACGCATTCCTTCCTCCATTTGTTCTTTCGTGAGGTGCCTACTATGTGCAAGTCACTAGCGGGCACCGGCCTGGAGAAGTCTGTCGGTGAGGGGTGGTGTGAGGATTCGCCGAGACAGCTGCCGAGTCAAAGCAGTAACAGGTGTGCTCTTGCCCTCCCCATCTTTGTGCAGGGTATCTTTTCCAGAAAAATCTTCCCCATAGCAGCCTCTCTCGTGTCTCCTTTACTTGGCAGAGCGTTGGCTCGCTCCCCTGCCCGCAGCGTCCCACCTGGCGATTTAGGGCCTTGGCCCGTCGCTGCTGAACTGGAGGAGCGTGCTGTTGAGGGGCTGTGCTGGGGGCGTTTCCTTGACGTGTCTGTGGGCCCTCGTGGTATGTGGCCAGCTCCATGTTGCCAGTCAGAAAACGGACCCCAAAACTGCAGATCCAGTTGAAGGTGGTGGCACTTTGAGGGGCCATCCCCCCAGCTTAGACAGTGACGGTCGTAAATGATCAGGCGTCGAGAAAGAGCCCACTTCGCTCAGAGCGAGCCCTCTGACCCCGCGCGGCTGGACAGCACCAGACGTGTCTTCTGACAGGAGTTGTTGGACTGGACGTTTTTGTTTCGCATTTTCTCCTTCCCGCTCCCCAGTTGCTCGCCCACGGGAGCCGATGCTGCCTGTGGGGCCCTCAGAGCCTCAGTCTGTGTCTCCCACCAGCAGCCCTTGCCTGTCCGGTCACTTAAGGTCGTCTCCAGCTGCCCCGACTCCCTGCTGTAAAGCTCCCTCCCGAGATGCTTCCCCACAGCCAGGCCGGCTCGAGGGTGGGCAGGGGCTGGAGGAAGGCTGTTCACAGTCAGTGGCCTCGATTCTGCTTATCTGCTGCACTGCCCCTCAGTCATGGAGAAAGCACCCAGTATTTGGGGGCTGGAGGGCTAGACTTCACTTTATCTGCCACAGCGCAAAGAGCTGAGGTAGGCGGCAGCCTCACAGGACGGCGGCAGAACAGCACAGGGAGGGGAAGGCCGTGCCCAGGGACGCTGCCCGGCCAGCTCTGTCTGGCCTGACCAGGGAGGGCTCCCTGGCTCTCGCCACCTTGCCTTTTCCATGACAACACCTCTCCTCCTGCCCGCTTAGTGTGCCTCGGCGTGCCCACTGCCTCCCTCACTCAGCCCTTCCTCTTGCTTCCCCTCTGAATCCTGCGGATGTGTGCTGGACAGCTTGGGGGCAGACACCGTCTGTCTGCTCTCGACCACAGCGGGCGTCTCCTTGGCCCTCTCGGGTCACCCTGGCATCTCAGATACTCTGGATACTGTCGGACGTAGAGGAAGGAGGCCCCGCCGAAGTCTCACGGTGGACGTGACCTGCCCTGTGTTACAGGGCGGAGTAGCAGTTAGGGTCCCTCACCGCGCCGACGTGCCTCGTTGAGCCGACGTTTGCCGAGTGCGCAGTTCCCAGCAAGAGCGCACGACGCAGCCCGCGACCCGCTCTGGTTCTCGTGGCTTCGTAGTCACTCCGCTGCTGCCGGAGGCCGGGAGCCCTGAAGAGCGCCGCAGGTCGCCTGTAGCGCTCCCCACACGCCTCCTTCCCCGCCAAGTCCGGCTGCCCTTCAGCACACGCAGAGATGGGCACCCCAAATGGAGGCCATGAAAAGGGAGACGAGAAGAAGGGGCGGAGTCCCTCTTGGGCCTCATGACTAAGGAAGCAACAGTGGGACTCTCGCCTCGTCCCCTCCCTCCGCCCCAGGAACTTGCCGAGTTCTTGCTGAAGCGTCTGGAGAGAGATCTGCCGGGCCTTGGAGACGGCTGGAGATGGAAAGTGTTTCCATGGGCCTTAACGTACTGAGAGACGTGAGTGGCCACGCCCAGATCCGCCTCCGCTCTGACCGCTCACCTGCCCTGCCGTGCAAAGCGCTGAATGCTTCTCTCGCCCTTCCTTGCGCTCGGACTTCAGCAAAACTAGCGAAGCGCACTGAACCCAAGATGGCAGTGGGCTTGGGTTGTGCGTGAGGAGCTCACCCCTCCTCTGGGAGCAACACAGAGGAGTCCTCGGAAAGCTTTAGTCGGCTGCTGACCTCGCCCCTCTCTCCTCAGGGGTCAGGGCTGGCATTTAGATTGCTGCTAGAGCCCCGCCGACCCCAGAAGCACCCCCTCCTGTCTGCGCCGTTCCGTCAGCCTCGGCCTGCGGCGCCCTCGGGTCCCTGAGGGGAGAGCGAGCAGAGGAGGCCGCGGCCTCACCGGGCCCTGGGTCAGCAGCGCCTGCCCAGCGCCACCTCCCCGCTGTGAGGGGCAGGAGGTGAGGGGAGCAGGCGCGGAGGGCGGTGCAGCGCCCCCCGTCGCTGCCAGCCCCTGGGCACCTCAGGACGGACTTGGGCCGTTCAGAGGCGCGCGCGTGCGCGAGTGTGTTTAAATTGGAGTTTGCGCGAGGGAAGGAAGGGGCCTGCGGGCGAGAGCAGCTCCGCGCTCCAGGGAAATCCTTCTGAACAAAATGGCTGTCTTCACTGACTTTAAGCGGAAACTGTTTCCAAACTTCTTAGTGTCAAACTGTAACCAAGCGTCTCCTGAGTTTTCCACTGTGTTTGGCGAGTGCTGTGACCCCGCTGTAGGTGCTTCTCCTCCCGAGTCCTTTGGGGGAGAGGTGGTTTTAGGGATTGATTTGGGGGAGCAGGTTTTCGTCCCCCTCCACCTCCTCTTTCGTTTCTCTGCTTGTGGATCTTGTCCGTGTGGCTCAGAGAATTGGGGCAGTTCCATTGTGTCCATTGTTGAGATTATCAAAGATATTAAAACGTAGTTGTAGAACCGAAAACTTCAAGAGCTGTGTTTCAAAACCTGCCAAGCCAACATCGTGTTGTCCAAGGAATTCACGCTCTGAGGCAGCCAAACTCCTCCCTCCCCTGCCGGCTCCGGCGCCCTGGGCTAGCGCTTGGGGAGCAGCGGCCGCCTGCAGGGAGGGCCCCCAGGTTCGAGGCGCCTTCGCAGCCGAGGCCCGGGCTGCGGGGTGCAGAGGGCGCGCCCGTTCTGCAGGCCGGCCAGGGCCGCAGCTCAGCGTGCTGGTGCCGGCTGTGGCCGGCTCGACTCAGGCCCGCGCCCGGCGCCGCCTGCGAGGCCCAGGACCTCCCTGCCCACTTGGTGCTATACCAACCGGTGACCCCTCCAGTCGGGCCCGGCCGGGAGCCTGCCGTCCAGGCCGAGTCCCGCCCGGACCTCCCAGCCCAGCCTGGCGCTCTGGGCCCCAGCGATGCCATGGTCAGAAAGGAGGGGAACCCGGCCGCGGAGGCCAGCGGCCGCGCCCGGGGAACCAGCCCTGGGGGGCCCCCCACGCCACACCACGCAGTATTGCTCCACCGCTGGCGCCGCTGGACCCGCCCAGGGCCCCCCACCTCGACCCGGCCGGAACCTGCCGAGCACTTCGGGGGGACCCTGGGACGGCTCCCCTCTGCCTCAGGGGAGCCCTGCGCTTCAGGAGGCGCTGAGGCGCGCGGGGCCGGAGCTCCTGGCGGCGGCCGCGGGGTCTGGTGCACGTGCACCCGCTGCCTTCGCCTGCGCGCCCGGCGGGAGTCGTGTCACCGACGCGGTGACATTGCGGAGAAATCGTGTCATCGTCAACTCGGCCTTGATAATTATTGTAAACACTCTGTTCATTTTTCTTTTTTATTCACAAACTAAATCCATCAGGAAATTATAAAGTTATTTAAAATTGTGCGCTGCGTCTCTCGAGTCTCTCATCGTCCAGTGCGGTGCGTCCCCGGATGCTGGAAAAGCAGCGACAGGCCGCGGCCCCCACGGGGTCCACGGGGTCCACGCCAGCGGGAGGCCAACCGGGAGTCGGGGTGCCCGGCGGGCGGCGGGAGGGGCGCGCGGGCCCGGCTGGCCTGGGCTTCGCCTCGTCTGAGAAGATGCCCCGTGAGGCCCTGCCTGAGCTCCGGGGCGCAGCTCCCCGAATGGCCTCTCAAAACCCTCCCCCCCCACCCGTTTCCCTCCTGACGCCCTAGGCCCGAGCCCGACCCCCCGGCTGGGGTCCTGCCGTGTCCAGGGCGGAGAGTGAGCGGCGCCTGCACGGGGGGAGGAGCGCGAGGGGGCCCAGCTTGCGGGTTTGTCCGGAACCCGGGTGCGGGCTGGCGGGCGAGGGCCGCTCGGCCAGCGGGAAGGGCGGGACAGGAGCAGGCGTGCCCGCGCGGGGGCCTTCTGCTTTATGCCCGTCCTGGCCCTGCGTGGGCCTGGGGGCCTCTTCGGTGAGAACTGGAGCCGCCGCTCGCGGGCTCCGCCCCGCCCGGTGAGGGCTCGGTCAGCTCTGCCCCCCGCGCGGGTGGCGGCCCCAGACCCTGCCCTCCCGGGGCGGGAAGCCGGCCCTGCCCTCACGGGCAGGCGCGCTGTCTCGGGCGGTGCCCCGTCCGGCACCCTGCAGAATCACAGCCACAGCTCGAGTCCAGGGAGAACTCGGGTCAGCGGTCAGCCGCCGGCAGCGTCCCCCGTTCACCGTCCTCGCTGCTTGTCCTTCAGGCGGGCCTGCCTGCACGCGGCTGCAAACCAGGGACTGGAGACCGGGAGGCCTGAGGAAAACGGGGGAGGAGAACTCGGAACCGAGAGGCCCGTCCCCTACCTGGGTTTCCCCCGGAGGAGGAGCGGTTACTTGGTTTCTGAGGTAGCACGCCTCGGCTGGCTCAAGGACGACCGCGGACTCGGGACCTGGATGAGGTGAGTGTTTCGAGGAAGCGGGTCCGAGAGCCACGAGCTCCCGCAGATGTCCTGGAAAGCGCCCTGGTTGGCAGCGCCGAGCCCTCACTGCCCCGGCGCCCGGCGTCTCCAGCCATCCCCTCGCTAAGGCCGCGCCGCCCCGTCGAGGGCACGCGGGCCAATAATGCGTGACTTTGTGCTTCCCGCGTGCAGGGTCCTTTGGCACGATCAGCACAGAATCGCTTTCTTGGGGCCGCAGTTTGCTTTAAGACAACCCGGCGCTGTGGGCGGAGGGGCAAGGGGCAGGGCGCGGCCAGCACGGGGCGGGCAGGCCCAGCCGTTGGCCGGGGCCGAGCCCGGGGCCGCCTCGCCCTCCCCTAGAGTCTGTGTGGGTTTGAGATTTTCCTGAGTAAGTTAATCTCTCGCGTCCCTCCGCTGCACAAGCCCAGTCGTTGCGCGTGGCCCTCCCCGCAGGGCAGGCCCCGTCGGCGCCCAGCACGCGTCCGCGCCCGGAAGGTGACACCGGCGGCGCTCGGTCTCCACGGCAGCCCTGTGCGGTCGGCACCAGTCTCCCCACTTCGCCACCGCGCAGTGTCCCCGGGTCCAGCGGTAGGTGGGGCCAGAGGTGAAGGCCGCTCATGTCCAGACCCCCCGCAGCCCACTGGGGGGCGCCTCTCAAGGACCTCACGAGCCCAGTCGTGCGGGGGGGGCGGCGCAGGGAGCCGGCAGCGAGGGCTCTTCGGAGACCCCCACCTCTGGCCTAGGGTGGATTTCGGCAGCAGAGTTGCTCACAGATGAGGAGAGGCCTTGCGAAAACGAGGTCGGGGCCTCCCAGGGGCGCTGTGGAGCTGTCCCAGCCACTGCAGCACGAGTTCGGTCCCCGGCCAGGGAGCTTCCCACAGGGCGCAGCAGACCCCTCCTGTCTCCCCGCTGCCCCCTCAGCAGTGGGTTTCAGTAGATCCGCCTGCTCTGCTCCCCTCTCTGTCTCTGGGGAGTCCTCTCACCCCGCACCTCTGGCCTGCACCCCAGCTCTTGTGTGCACAAATAAATGTTTTTTAAAAGAAGCGTTGAGGAGAGGCCCCGGGGCGCCGAGCAGGAACAGGGCCTCCCGCCGTCCTGTGCAAGGTGCCTCGCGCTCCGGAGGGCCGGGCGTGGGGAAGGACTGTTCACACCGCAGCGCCGCGGGAGGCCAGTCCAGGGAACAACGCAGCCCTGGCTGTGACCACTCTGGAAGTTTCCGGCCTTGCTCCGCCTGAGGGTGCTGCAGGGGATGCAGAGACGCGGGGGCGGAGGCGGCCTGGAGCGGTCTGGGGCGGTCCCCACCGAGGGACGCGGCCTGGGGGTGAGGACGGGGGTCACGCCAGGCGTCTGCCCCAACCTCTCCGGCGCCTCCCACAGGCCCAGAGGCGGGGGGATCCGGGCCGAGGAGGCTTCTGGCGGCCCGGGGAGGGGCGTGGAGACCGGGGCGGGAAACACTGAACTATTTCAGAGCAGGAACGGCTGCTCCAGAGGCCGCCGGCGGGCTGCGCGACCCAGCAGGAGTGAGCGCTCAGGCCCTGGGAGCCGTTTGTTCCCAGGAACCGGCGACCAAGAGCTCTGGCGTTCTCACCTAGCGGGTGGGGGGCCTCGGCGGGGAAACAGTGACGCTGGGGTTTGGGGAGGCCACTCAGCCTCCCGGCCGCAGAGACCGTCGCTCGCCGTCTGGGGAGGCGACTACCCTGCCGTCAGGGTGACTCACGGGGCCTCGGCCGGTCCTCCGGGAGAAGGACACTCTGTCTCCCACCCGCTCTCCCCGCGGCGCTGACGGGCCTCGTCCCCTCCTGAAGGACCGTTCCTGCCAGTCTGGGTCTCAGCCTGCCCCACACGCGGTGCCTCGGCCCAGGCCGTGAGGGGCCGAGGGCAAGCGGAGAGCGGGAGCGGGAGGGAAACTTCTGTGGCATGTCTGTGGGGTTTCCAGGCCAGGAAACAGGCGCCGGCGGAACTCACATTCAAGAGGCGGTTCCTGTTTGATTCATTCTGGGCTGGAATTTCTTGATGGTTTTATTCTTCAGGGTTGTCGGAAATGAGGCTTTGAGGGGATCTGTTTGCAATCATAACTTGCGCTGGGAGCGGCGCGCTCGGTGGAATAGGTGGGGGCCCCTGGACCCCCACTGGGCGTCAGCGCAGCGTGCCTGGCCGGGAGCAACAGGCCCGAGAGCCTTTTACGATGGCCCCACGGCACCTGGACCGGGCCTGGGAAAGCCGGTGGGCGGGGACCGCAGGGACAGAGGCAGCCTCCGGGGTAGCGAGGGGCTGGAGGATTCTTTCACCCGAAACTCTTTCCCGATAGTTCTGAGTATGGATGTCAGGAGAATCCTCCACTTTCGGAGTCATTTGACTCTAGAAGAAGCCCGTCGGCTCCTCAGCCCCTGGCCTCATGGATGGACATTCGCACAGCCAGCCCTCAAGAGGGCTGTGCATCCCGGGGGGCTGCGTCCAGGCTACCCCCACTCCTTGCCCGAGTCAGACTCGGGGGGGCTCAAGGGCTGTGGAGAACAAGGGGCTTGGCCGACCGAACGGGCAGAGAACCAGTTTCTCGACCTCAGTCCACGCAGGTTTTGGCCCGTGGGAAACGCCGCCTTGAATCTGAGGGCAGGTGGGCTGGGGCCGCGCTGGACTCCCGGCCTGGGTTTGCTGTTTCGAAGGTTCCGACTTTGGGGAATTCACTTGACTTCTTTGAGCTTCAGTTTTGTTTGGTTTTTTTTTTTAAACATTTATTTACGCACACAAGAGCTGGGGTGCAGGCCAGAGGTGCGGGGGTGAGAGGATTCCCCAGAGACAGAGTGGGGAGCAGAACAGGCGGATCCACTGAAATCCACTGCTGAGGGGAGCAGCGGGGAGACAGGAAGGGTCTGCCGCGCCCTGTGGGAAGCTCCCTGGCCAAAGATCGAACCTGTGCTGCAGTGGCTGCGGACAGCCTCACAGTGCGGGGACTCAACCCCTGTGCCCCCGGGGAGGCCCCTGAGCTTCAGCTTTGTCATGTTAAAGCTAGAACAGCGAAGCCCACTTCCCAGGTTGGAGTGCTGGTGACTGGTGCTGCACTGGAAGGCCCCACCCGCACAATAGCACCGGCGGGCACCCAGCCGCCCTTCATTGCATTAAATCCGCTTGGGTGAGGCATCTCAGCACCCCTATAACTGGGCTAGGGTGCAAGGACACCCACCTGTCGCCTTGCCCTCCACAGAAGCTCCCCGCTGTGCCCAGAAGCTGCTCAAGGACGCGTCGTGCTGCCTGAAGCCCAGGAGACTGGCGTGGAGTGGGCAGTCCCCGCCCCGAGGCGTCCTGTGCCAAAAACCATGCTGCTTCTGCTTCAGGAGGGAGCCCGGATGCCAGTGCCCCTGCCTCAGCAGCGGGCCGCTCTGTGCCCCCGAGGGACGGGCTCCCGAATGCCAGCTCTGTCTGCCCTGCCCTTCACCACGGTGACAGAGAGCCCGGCGCGCCTGAGCCGACCTGGATTCCTCGGCCCGCGTGTCACATCGTGGGGTTTGGGGCCCAGCGTCTGACCGGCCCCTGCTCCACACACCTTGGTCTCTCCCACCAGGACAAAAACTCGCAAAAGGCACCTGAGGTGTCCCCGCTGGGCCCCAGGAAGGAGGGGTGCTCCGCTCTCCACTTCCTCCCACCCAAACTGCTGCCACTCGAGGGCTCGCGGGCCCACCCGGCGGCCCGGCTTGTCCGTGCTGCCTCCCGGCTGCTCTCTCTCCGGCCGGCCTCAGCCCTGCAGACCCTGCAGTGCCAGCCGCGACATCTGCTAGGAGCCCGACTGCCCTGGGGAAGGACAGGTCGGGACAGGCCTGCCCCAGAGCTCCCTGAGGCCGTGGGAGGCCCGAGCGCCTCCTCCGTCAAATTCCTCCTTGTTCCCAGGCCAAGCGTGAGCGGCAGGGCCCGGAGGGAAACAGCCGGGGCCTGACCTTGGACCTCAGGCCCTTCTGAGGACCCACCCGGGCTTCTCTGCTCGCCCGCGACCAGGTCTCGCTCAGGCCCGGGGGCCCTTTGAGCTTGTAACTCCCCAGCGGCCCCTGAGGTGTCTGCTGAGGCTCCATCCTCACCGCGCAGACCTCAGGAGGGAGACAGGCCGCCCTGGTGCAGCTATTCTCTCTTCAGAGAAAAATCTGTATGCTAAAGGGCTCGTTTGATGTTTGGGGAACTTGCCAGAGACTGAAATACAGTCGGTCCTCCCCCTTTGAGAGAGAGAAAATGTGTGTGTGTGTGTGTGTGTGTGTGTGTGCATAGCATTAGGTTGTATGATTGTACTACACACACACACACACACACACACACACACAGGCTCTGGCCAAGTGTGAGGGTCTCCGTGTTATGAAGGAAATGAGTAAACAACTTCAACATTTTTGTTTCCCTCTGAGGCTTGCAAAGAAGGTGTTAAGAGCAGAAGATTTAAATCATAAACTTTATTAAAAGCCAAACGGCCAAACGGATGACTGCTGCCAACTTGGACAGAGTCTGGGGTAGAGCTCACTGAGCTAATCCAGAAGGAATCAAGCCGGGAGACAGCGGGAGGGGCCGAGCGCCAGCCTGTGAGGGGCGGGCGGCTCAGCCACCCACAGCAGAAGGCCGGGAGGCTGGCGGGACCCCGGCGAGGCCTTCGGATGGCTGAGTCCTTGGCCCGTCTCTCCCCCTCGGCCAGGGCTGGCCAGGCCTGCCCACCGGGCAGCATGCGTGGGCCAAGCGGGGGCACACGTCCCCGCCCGCCCCGGATCCCCAGCCCGAAGCTGCCCCCTCCTCCAAAGACAAGGCCTCTTCGGGGGCGGGGGCCTCCTCGGCGCCTCCCAAGACGCGGAGATCGCACAGAGGGTTTGCGAGGAGCTCGCAGCCCAGCTGAGGGATGGGGCAGAGAGGAGCCGCGGGGGGCGCGTGATGGGGGCGGGTCCGCGAGGGCGCGGCCGGGGAGCTTGGAGCGCTGAGGGCGCCCCGCGACGGAGTCGGCTCCCGGCGCTGTCCCACGCGGCCCGAGCTCGGGCCAGCCCAGTCCTGGGTCTGCCTCCACGCCTGGGCGCGCGTGCGCCTCGGGGGCTTGCGGGGCCTCCCTGCCCTCTGCGGCAGGCCCGGAC
This sequence comes from Scalopus aquaticus, assembly GCA_004024925.1. NCBI lineage: Eukaryota > Metazoa > Chordata > Mammalia > Eulipotyphla > Talpidae > Scalopus > Scalopus aquaticus. Next base: position 42,708 of record PVIJ01007761.1, read on the forward strand.
CGTGCCTCGCACCTGACTCACTGCGCCCGGCGGCCCGGCTGAGCGCTCGGCGCCAGGAGCCAGCGCCCGCCACAGCGCAGGAGGACGGGAGGGCCTCTGGAGAAGGCCCCGCCGCTGCGGCTTTCTCTGGGCCGCCGGCGACGTCGCGAGACCCGCTGCTCTTTGCTGGCTCCACAAAGGGTGGGCTTTAGTGAAAGGTGCGGGCGGTCATCAGCACAACGTGGGATGGGCCACCCCAGGTTTTTTTAGATTGCTTGATGCATGCAAGAGCTGGGGTGCAGGCCAGAGGTGCCGGGGTGAGACAATTCCCCAGAGACAGAGTGGGGAGCAGAACAGGCGGATCCGCTGAAATCCACTGCTGAGGGGGGCAGCGGGGAGACAGGAGGGGTCTGCTGCGCCCTGTGGGAAGCTCCCTGGCCCGGGATCGAACTCGTGCTGCAGCGGCTGCGACAGATTCATAGGCGGAGACTGACCCCTGCGCCCCAGGGAGGCCCGGCCACACCTTTCTTGTCAATCTCCCAGGAGTGGGGCGGGGCTGGGCGGCTCAGCCACCCACAGCAGGAGGCCGCGGAGGCTGGTGGGGACCCCAGCGAGGCCTTCGGATGGCTGAGTCCTTGGCCCGTCTCCCCCGTGGGGACCTTCAGAGACCAGAGGCCTGGGGCCGCGCTCTCCTCCCTCTGGGAGAATTTCCCGCGTGCGCGCTCATGGGAGGCCGCGCACACAGGCCCGGGTCGGCGGCTGGGGCTTTGGCTGCTGGGGGGCTTCGCCGCCGTCACCGCCTCCTGGAGTGTGAACCTTCCCTCCTAGGAGTGAGGGGGGGTGTGCGCGGGGCTGGCTCCTGGGGCTGTAGTGACAGCTCCTGCTGCTCCCGTGGCTGGGGGGGGGGGGGCAGGGGGAACCTCCAGAGGCCCACGCCTCCCCCACACCCACCTCCTTTCCACCCCTGGCCCCTGGGGACAGCACCCCAACCCAAGCCTGCAGCCTCCCCAGCAGCTGCCTCATTCTCTTCCTCCCCCAGCTCCCCCTTCACTTAAAAAGATTCCACCACAGAAGTTTCCTTCCCCCGCAGGGCGCCCGCAGGCCGAGCTGCCGTATTCAGGTGCGTCCTGGGCGGCCTCAGGCCTGTCCCAGCGGTGCTGGGAGGGGACTCTCCCGAGTCTCCAGGACACAGAAGCCCATCTGTGGCCGCGGGGCCAGGGTGCTGGACTCGTCTCCTGCCCCCGCCTGGTTATTTATGTTCTGTGTCTCTCACCAGTTTTTCTTGGGAAGCCTTTTGAGGTTTGCCCGTACGTGTTTGTTTCCAGGTTTGCGTCAGTCACTGTTGACTGTTGGTGACTTCAGTTACCAGGGCAAACCGGGGCCCGGCCAGCCCCCACGGCGCCGCCTCCCCGCCCGCCGGCTGGGCAGGCTGACCGGAGGGCCTGCATCTCTCCTGACCGAGCGCCCGCCACACGCAGACTGTCCCTGAGTCACGCCATCCACGCCATGCCCCTTGGATTGCTTGTTTTTTCACAGTGGTCCCCTGGGTTTTAAAAAGGAGCGTCGGCAGGGAGTTCTCTGTGAGAAGACAGCACCGGAGAGCCTTCGCCTGAGAACAGCCGGTGTCCTGAGTTACCCAGAGCTGAGCTAAGGGCAGGGACTCTTCATGAGCTGCTTAGGGTGACTCAGGCATGGGCTAGCCCTCGGCACGTGGACGGGGTCCCTGTCCACGTTTTTACACGGATGTGCACTGAGAACGAGGCCGACGTCTGCACACCTGTGCCCAGACAGTGGTCGGGACGTCCCAAGTGTTAAACAGAGCACCAGGAGGGCAGGTGGACGAAGTCAGGGTCTGCTGACCTCTAATCAGGCTCCGCCTCTCCTGCTGCCAGAGGTCAGCCTCATCTCCTCTGATGGAATTTGGATGACTCTTTCAAGAGCCGAGTACGGTGGTTCCTGGAAGAATTAAACATAGAACTCTCGTAGGATTGGGTAATCCCATGGCTGAGACTATCCCCCAAAGAATCTGGTCTCGAGATATTCGTATACCCCGTTCACAGCACTGTTTACTGCAGTCAAAAGGCAACACAGCCTCGTTTGCACATATGGATGAGCGGACAAAACAACACAAACACCGTGGAATATTATTCACCCCTGAAAAGGGAAGGCAATTCGGACACGTGGAGCAACACGGTGGAGCCTGAAGATGTTATGCGAAGTGGTGAAGCCAAACCCTGAAGGACAGACAGTGGACAGCTGCTTCTGTGCAGGGTGCGTGGACTAGGCAAACTCACAGAAACAGAAGGTAGATTAGCCATAATGGGGGCAGGACTGTGGGGGGGAGTGAGGAGGAGGCAAGTAGGGCATGAGCATTTAATGAGCACAGAGTTTCAATTTGGGGAGATCCAGAAGCTCCAGAGAAGGAGGGGTGGCGATGGCCAGCGGTGTGAGTACGCAGAAGGCCGCTGAATCGTCCACTTAAATGGTTAAAGTGGTAACTTTCATGTTATGTGACTTTTATCACACTAAAAATTAATTTAAAAGGATAACTGGAGTTTATTCTTTTAACTCTAAGAATAGAATAGAGTTTTTGTTGGGGATGATGGCAACCTCTCGTAAGTGGAGGTTATTCGGCACTCAGTGTCGCTGCGGCATACACTGATGAATAACCAAAATTACAAATATTATGTCATTTTCACCACCAGAAAGCAGTGCTGTTTATTTCACTCTTAGAAGCTCCTGCAGCAAACGCTTGCAGTCTCGGGCTCTGCTTTGGTTATTGTTACTCCCTCGTCCAAAATCTTTCGAAGGTTCTTTCTAGCCAAGGAGAAAGTCTGAACTCGCCATCCTGGTGACCAAGCTGCCGCTGACCTGCTCCCTGCTGCCCCCCATCCGGGGCCTGCCTGCTCCTCAGCTCAGCGGTGGCCCAGTTTGGGGCTAGGGTCCCTGGACGGGACGGCGCCAGCAGCACCCTAAGCCCCCCCCCCTCCCCAAGTAGGCCAGAGGCTTCCCTCCCCTCCAGCCTGCTTCCCCAGGCTGACTCCCCAGTATTTTGCTCCCTCACCCCGTCTCCCCTAAAAGTGCACCTGAAGGTGTCCTCCAGTTTTCAAATAGAAATTGGGGCACAAAGAGGTTGAGTAAACTACTTTTTATTAGATTTGTTTGATTTAGCAGAAACCTCCTGGGGAATCCAGTGCAGGTTAGAGTAAAGAAGGGCTGCTTTCCATTAAGGACATCATAAGAAGGCAGTGGGGGACCCCTACGTCCCTCTCATTGCAAGAATCCCCATGACAACACACCTCCCTCCGGTGCAGTGAGGCAGCCGGTTTTATTTTTGAACAGATTTTTATGTTAGAAAAACCTCATAGAGTCATGTGTGATTAGAGACGGAAAGGATTTTAAGAAAGACTCCTGTCAAGTCTCTTCATTTCTGTTTTTCAAGATTCACTTTATTTATTTATGCACACCCCAGTATTTGTACTGGCGTATAGACCAGAAGTGGGGGGCAGTGGTGAGAGGATTCACCAGAGACAGAGCGGGGAGCAAAACAGGCAGATCGACTGAAGTACACTGCTGAGGGGAGCAGCGGGGAGACAGGAGGGGTCTGCTGCGCCCTGTGGGAAGCTCCCTGGCCGGGGATCGAACTTGTGCTGCAGTGGCTGGGACAGCTCCATAGTGCTGAGACTTAACGCCTGCGCCCCCAGGGAGGCCCTAATCATTAAAAAAAAAAAATTTTAAATATGTTCGGTTTGAAACCCTAGAGCAGAAGTTGACAAACTTTCTGTGAAGAGCCAGATAATAAACATTTTAATCAGAGCCTGTTTCAAGGCAGCTGCACAGCACTGGGCGTGGAGGCCATCACCCTTGGTTTAATGCTCCAGCGCTGCCATCATGGAATTCTGAGTCAGTGTTTTCATTTAACAAGTGGCTCCATGTTTTCATTCCGTACTGTGAATTTCTGATATCAGGCTTTGCCGCCCACACGGTGTCCTCTGCAACCGCTCAGCTGTCTGTTGCAGCATCAAGGCAACTGCAAGCAATCCAAAAACGAACGTGTGTTCCAATAAAACTTTATGTGGACACCTTCCAACTTGAACATTTCCTCTAATGTTCACATGTCACAAAATATCATTCCTTAAACAAGTTCATTTCCCAATGTTCATTTCCCCATAAGTTTGGAATTCATTTCCAACCAGCCACTTAACAATGGAAAAGCCAATCTCGGCAGGCAGGTCCTATAAAAACAAGCAGGGGGTGGTCTTGGTCCGTGAGGCATATAACCTGACGACCCTTAGCCTAGAGAAAAATCTAGGAGACTGTGATTTTCCTCCTGGTGCGATTCTGGACAGTGGTAATTCCTGGGAACTAGCTGGGCTTTCTGGGATAGGGTCAAGCTAGTGAGCAGCCATGTTGGTGCAGAACGGGGGTATTAGCCAGAGCAGAGCTGCGGTCCGCACCGCAGTGGACAGGAGGGAAACGCACTTTTGGCAGCTCTCTTTCAAGGCTCCACCGCCCCTTCCGACGCCCTGAATCTGACCCAGCAGATGAAGCAGGGGTAGAAGTTCGGCCACCACTGCCTTCTCCTTCCTCCCTCACTCTGCCTACCTCAGAGTCTCCAGAGATCTGGGCCTGCTTCTTCTGCCTGAGCAGCAAACAGGAGGGACAGAGATGCTTGACTCCATCCTAGAGCGTCTGCAGTGCTTCTCGGGAGCAAGAGTGGGACTGAGCCCAGTCTGACTCTTAAACTCAAGAACACCCAGAACATTCTCTGGAAGGCGCTGCTTGAGCAGATGTGCTTTGCATCTTACTGGCTCAAGAGGGTCTCTCAAGCCCTCTGAGAAGCACCAGAAGAGCCAAGAGGAGAGGCGGCTTCTCCCACTTCCTGTCTTTGAGGCAAACTCCAGTCATCTGAGGTCACACAAACATCTTCTGCCCCCTGCGCGGCTCCCTGAAGCCTCAGCCTCCACCGATGTTGTAAAAGACAATGAGGTCAAGCCTCTCGCAGCAAGAGCTCCAGCCCTTCCCAGGCCACTGACTAACTCTTCTCCAGTTATGCGTCTACCGCTCCCTCCTGAGAGAGATGACGCGCCGTGGACGCAGGTGTCTGAGTTCATCCCAGACCCGGGTTTGAAAAGGAAGAGGCCAAGTCAGCCCCCAAGGAAGGTTAGAATTGCTGATGGAATCGCCCTGAGAGAGGGGTGATGGCTCTTGTGTAGGCGTGTGCATCTTGAGATCTTTGCCCCCCAAGTATCTCCACAAAGGAGAAGCCAGAGAAAGCCCAAGGCAGCTGGAGCTCAGACGACCCGTACCCCCAGCAGTCTCTGAGACAGGGTCTCCCAGGAACGGGCCAGGGTAAAGGTGGGGTGCATGGGTAAGTTCCCATTATCAGTGACTTTTCAGGCTGACTAGCAAGCTGGCCTAAGGGCTGTTGAGAATACAGCGTGAGGGAGGAAGCTTGCCTTGCTTTCTAACTTGGTGAAAATGGTGAAACCAGGGCCTCCCTGGTGGCGCAGAGGTTAAGTCTCAGCCTGTGAAGTCATCCGCAGCCTGTTCTGCTCCCCACTCTGTCTCTGGGGAGTCCTCTCACCCCCCCCCCACACCTCTGGCCTGCACCCCAGTTCTTGTATGCATCAATAAATAGACCTTAAAAAAGAAAGAAAGAAAGAATATGGTAAAACCAACAAGTCAATAAAGATTTAATGTCAACACAAAACTGTACGTGGTAAGTTCACAGCTCAGTTATTCGGCGACAGTGCTGAGTGCCCACTGCCTGGTGCCGGAGAGCAGAGCTCTGAGGTGAAGGGCAGGGGCTTGCCCTGGGCTGGGGGTAGTCAGGGTGGGCTTCGTGGTGGTGAACAAGGCTCTGTCGAGATGGACAGAATCTAGCTGGGCTGACAAGAGTGAGCGCTCCCAGGGAAAAAGATGGCGGCTACACAGTCTCCAGGGAGGACGTAACATGAGGGCAGTGAGGCGGACACGGGATGTTCTTATGGACACAGCTGAGCAGGTTCGAGCGCCCAGTGTCTTCACTCGCTGGTCACCCAGCCGATTTCTGGGCTGGAGAGCGACCCGACAGAAGCGCTGTTTACAGAAGGACACAGCTCCGTTCTGATGACATCAAATGGGAGAACCGGAGGCCGTGAGTCATTCGACGGGTGTTTCAGTGAGGCGCACGGAGCCTTCTCTGAGACACGGTGGCCTCGTAGGCAGAGCAAACCCTGACATTTATCCCCTTCAAGTATTAGACCGCGAAGACTCATTCACACTTCAGGTCCCTGAAAGAGAACAGACTTTCAAAAGCCAGACTTGGTTTGAAGCACAGTTTCACTACTTGGGTCTCGGCTTCTTGCCTGTGAATGGTGGACTAGAGCTTCCCAGGGCATGAGGAGGGCTGAGGAGGCGGCCCCTGCAGAGGGTCTGCCTCGGGCCCGCCGTGGGCCAGAGGCTCCTTGATGCCCACCTCCCTTTCCTTCCTTGTCTCTTGAAGAGCTGAGTGGCTTTGTTAATGTCCTTTTGAAAAGGATTATAGATTCACAGGAAGGTAGAAAAATAGTACAGAGAGGTCCCCTGTACCTGCCAGCGATCTCTTCTGGTATCTCCTCTTGTGCAACAGCAAAACCAGGAAACTCCTCTTTGTGTGTGTGGTTTGATGCATTTTTCTCACAGGTGTAGGTTCCTGTCCACTTATATTCAGAATTGTCCCTTGTCGCAAAGATCGCCCAAAGCTGCCCTTGATAGCCACACCTGTCCATTTTCCTCGCGCTTCATCCCTAACCCGACACCACCAAGCTGTTCTCCATCTTTATAATTTTGTCATTTTGAGATTGTTAAATAAATGGAATCAGGCAGCAAATAACCGAGATTGACTTTTCTCAGCACAATATCCCTAAAATCCATTCCAAATTGTTGCATATAATATATACATATAGGTAATATATAATATAGATCATATAACATTATAACTAGTAATATCAATATAAACGTCTATCTATATATAGTATATATATTGCATTTTTTATCACTGAGTAGTATTCCATATGGATGTACCAGTTTGTTTAAACACTTACCCACTGAAGCATATCTGTTTGTTTCCAGTGTGGGGTTATTACAAAGCGAGCTGCTATGAACTTTAGTGTATAGGTTTATGTATGCTAACATGTTTCCACTTCCATGGGGAAAATGCCCAGGTGTGGGACTACTGGATGATATAGTAAGTATATGTTTATGTTTTTATGAAGCTACCAAACTATTTTCCAGAGTGGCTGACCATTTTACTTTCCCACCAGCATATATCAAAGACCCAGTTTCTCCACATCTTTGCCAGCATTTGGTTTTGTTACTATTTGTATTTTAGTTGTTCTGCTAGATGTATAGTGATACCTCATTGTGGTTTTCATTTGCAATTTCTCGAATGCTTAATGATGAACATATTAACTTTTGTATAAAGTGTATACAGGTTCAGCTTGAGACTCAAATTTTTCATTTTTAACTCGTGGATAGCCAACTGCTTCAACACCCTTTGCTGACAAGACTATTGTTCCTCCACCTACTTGCTTTTGTACCTTTGTGAAAAATCTCTTTTTCAGTTCAGTTTTCACCAGTTGTGTTGGTCTGTTTCTGGGCTCTTCATTCCTCTGATCTGTCCTCCACCTTCATTCCTTCATGTCCTCCACCAAGCCTTCTCTGTCTGGATGACTCGATAAAGTAAGTTTCCACGTCATGTAAACTCCCACTTTATTCTTCCCAGCAGAGTGATTTTCATACACTACTCACCCCAGATTTCACTCTAAACTGAGACAAGGTGTAGGAAATTTCAATATAGATTGGATGAAAATTAGGGAAAATTTCAGGGACCTGGGAAAAGGTGTGTTTTCTCCCTAGAGCTTTTCCATTACCCCCAACAAAAACTCTGTACTATTTAAAAAGCAGTAAATACCCTTCCCTTCTCTCTCCCAGCCCCTGGAAACCACTTTTCTACTTCATTCATTCATTCATTCTACTCTAGGTACCTCAAATAAGTGAGATCATAAAACATTTGCCCTTTTTTGACTGGCTTATTTCATTTAGCAAAGTATCTTCAAGGCTTATCCATGTTGTAGCCTATGCGAACATTTCCTTCCTTAGGACCAAATAATACTCCATTGTGTATTTGTCCTGCATCTTCAGTCAATGGACTTTTGAGTTGTTTCCATCCTTTAGCTCTTGTGAATAACGCTGCTCTGAACATCGCTGTGCAAAGCTGTCTTTGAGTTCCCGCCTTCGGTTCTCTAGGGGCTATACCTGGAAGTGGACTGTTCTCCTAAGGCAGACTCTGGACTTGCTTCTTCCCTTCTTCTCTGAAGACCCCAGGGACCATCAGCAGGTGGGTCCGCTGGGCCACTAGGGGGTGCTCCCCATCCTGGGGTTTGGAGGGGTCTTTGGCTTTGCAACTTCTAGCTTGGTTGGTGGAGGTGGTGAAGGAAAGAAGACTAATGAAGAAACAGAAGACGGTGCGGGAAATAGCAGCCCTCCCACGCTTTCAAAGGCCGTCTCTCATGGTTTGACCCAGTCACAGTCCGAGCAAACCTCGGCGCCCTGGGGTCCCGGGCTTCAGCATTGCTTGGCTGAACGCACAGGCCGCTGCCCCAGGGCTGTGGAACCAGGTAAGCGGCCAAGAACTGTGCTCTCCTCAATGCTTTCTTCCTCACTGCGACTTGAGCAGAGTCTATATAAAAAGCACTTTCTTCCACATTTCTCTCAAGTTCTCCACAGAATATCAACCCCCCACCACACCAACACCAGCCTGAGCCCCCGGGCAGAAGCTCCCGGCCCACCCAGCGGGAACAGGGAAGGAACAGAGAGAAGGAGGGGCCGCGGCCTTGCTCAGAAGACGCGCCTCTCCTTCCTCTTTTTTTTTTCATTTTTGCATAGAAAAGCTGGGGTGCAGTCCAGATTGGGGGTGTGTGTGAGAAGATTCACCAGAGGCAGAGTGGGGAGCAGAACAGGCGGATCTACTGAAACCCACTGCTGAGGGGAGCAGCGGGAGACAGGCGAGGTCTGCTGCGCCCTGTGGGAAGCTCCCTGGCCGGGATCTAAGGAACTTGGGGATCAAACTCAGGCCCTAGAGGCGACAGCGCCGAGACTACCCCTGGGCCACGGGAGGCACCTCCTCTTCCTTGATCCGGGTTGGGAGCAGGCCCAAAGAGAGCCCCTTTCAGCGCCTCCCATCCCTCTCTCAGCTGCGCTCTCAGCCTTAGGGGTGTCTCCCCTGGTGTGGAAGAGGCCCTGAGCCGTGACAGAAAGGAGCCACTGGGGCAGGCCCCAGTCTGGTGGGGGGCTTCTGGCCCCAGCCCCAGCCCCATGTTCATACAGATGCTTAGATGCTTTCAGCTGCCAGAAACCTTGTCACCCCCCACCCCCCGTCAGCCGCTTCTGATCCTGCCGACATTGAAATCAAGCCGCAGTGGGGTTCTGAGGCTAAAACTGGGCCTAGGCCTGGGGGCTGGGTTTGAGTGGGTGACATTGCTAGACGTGGGGGAAGTCTCCCCATCCCTGGGGTCAGCCACATCAGGGCCGCCTCCTTGGAAGCGAGGGTTCTGGAACCCAGGCCTCGGGCTCGGGCGGCACCGCCTTTCCGGCTCTCTGAGGGCAAGACTGTCGCGCTGCTTGTCCCCTTGACCTCTGGGATAAGAGCATGGCCCAGGCTCTCCAGCACACCCCATCCCAGCTGCGGGCTCCTCCCCTTCACCCTGATACCCCTCACTCAGGCCCCTCAGCTCTGACATCCAGCAGCTCCTAGACTGCTGCGTCCTGGAGAAGAAACGCCCCTTCCTCTCCGCAGCCCGGCCAGACAGCCCGCCCGCCCGGCTCGCTGCCCGGCCTGGCCACAGAGGGCCCTCCGGCCTTCGCTGGGACCCCGCTGAGGTTGGTGAGCTCAGTGTCTGCAGCGCGTGCGTGTCCTGTCTGCGCCCGGCTGTCACCAGGCTCGCTCAAGCCGGGCCCCGGGGGTTCGCTCCATGCAGTCACCTCTCCTCTCACTGGGCATTTCCCATCTTCCAGGGAGGAAGCCTCTGGGGCACTGGGGTGACATCAGCGTCGCTGCGTGGGCGTCGTCACGGTCTGCTCTGGAGACCTCGTCCCCGCACCTTACTGCAAACCCAGGCGGACATTTCAGTCAGGGCAGCTGAGCGAGCAGCTCTGGCTGCCTCCGCGGCAGGAAGCAACTGGAGGCCAAAAGTGCCTGGGGGTAAAATTCGCAGGTACTGGGGAGACTCTGGGCTCCCAGCAGCCCCCTCGGAAGAGCGCTGCTCCAGGCCTGCATCCTGGTGCCCGAATCCCACAGGGAAAGCCCCAGGGTGTGCGGGTCTGGTGACTTCTGTTTCCAGAAATTCCTGCCTAAAATGCACCACAGATGGCCGTGGAGAGCGAACGGGGCAGGTGGGGACGCCGATGGGGACCAGGCTGCAGACAGGGGGACAGGAAGTCGGAAGGGAGGTGGGAGGGAGGCATCAAAGGGGCGTTGGCAGAGGGGCTGGGGCGTGCCCAGCTTTCTTCTCCAGGGGCTAATCGCCTCTTGCTCTGTTCTCCCCTTATCTGTTTCCCTCCTGCCCACTCGGGTGTGGGAAACTTTCTTTTTATTTATTGATGCATGCAAGAGCTGGGGTGTAGGTCAGAGGTGCGGGGGGTGAGAGGACTCCCCAGAGACAGAGTGGGGAGCAGGACAGGTGGATCCACTGAAGTCCACTGCTGAGGGGAGCAGCGGGGAGACAGGAGGGGTCTGCTGCGCCCTGTGGGAAGCTCCCTGGCCGGGGATTGAACTCGTGCTGCAGTGGCTGGGACAGCTCCATAGCGCAGGAGGCCCAGGTATGGGAAACTCTGAAGCCTGTAAAAGGCCACAGCAGCTCCCTCCTCACTGGAATTCCTTACTGGAGACTTGAGTGCAGCTTCAGTCTCTCCCCTACTCATCTTCCTCCATCTCACTGTCTTTGTGGCCTGTACGAGGCCCCGGTGGGACTCGGAGGAAGAGGCACATTGGCATCTCAGGGACGTTGTAGCTCGTGGCTTCTCTCCGCGGGTCATTTTTATTGGGCAACAGATTTAAAGCCTCGAGGGCTACTGCAGGATGCAAAGCTACTTCCGCAGCAGGCCCAGGCGTCTCCATGACTGTGCAGAGAGAAAAGAATGAAAGAGAGGAGGGTGCTGGGCTAGACGCTTGAAACGAATCTTGCAAAGGTTTAACCGTTGTCAGCGACAGTGAAACATTTCACTTACCATGGGGAGCATCTTGTGACACAACTATTTTCCCTCAAGTCAAACAATTCCGTCAGAGAGGAAGCAGCCTCGGGAAGGCCCAGCCCAGAGCAGAATTTAGGAGTTTAGAAATCCTTTCGGTGATCGCTATAGGCCAGAAGACAAACCAGCACTTACCCTGAGATTCCAGATTCCCTGTGGATTTCCTTTACCGTCCCTGTTAGTACCATTTAGCAGAAGTGAACTCCCAAAGACAATGTGGTGCAACCTGGAGCCCAGTCTCAGTCGAGCAGAGCACAGCACACCTGGTTCTTGCCCAGGCCAAGGTGGGCAAGAACCCGGCTGGGGGAGACTCAAGCGGACCCCACCGGCACCTCCCTTCTGGGGGCTGGGGTTGGGGGGGCCTTCTCTGCCCAGCCTCTCCCCTCCCACCCCACTGAGTCTCTCTGAGATGCACCCCCTACCCCGTGGCTAGGTCTCAAACCAGGTCCAGGAGCAAAATCACCGCGGGGGTGACAGCAGCCCCCCACGTATGCAGAGGCCTGAGTGCAGCCCGCGACTGTTTTTAAAGCTCTTCCCTGGAACAATCTGATAAACCAGCAGTTCAACCTCTCAGTGCCCTAGAAGCCTCCCAAGGACCCGTATCCGCCACCGACCTTGAGATGCCCTGGGGTCACAGGGCCTAGTGTCTTTCCTGCTGGGGGACATTGGGGCTCCCCGCGGCAAGAGCAGTCTGCCTTCCTCTCATCTGCCTTCCCGGAGTCCGAGCAGTCTCTGGAGAGGAAGGAAGAGGCCCCTTGGCTCTGGAATGCTAACCCCTAGCTGAGCTCCCGCCTCCCCTCCTCCGAGAGGCTCTTGCTCCCAGCTTCCCCATCCCTTTCTAGCGACAGGAATTTCTCACCCTCCTCACTTTTCTTCTCCCTGCTTTCAAGCGTGTCCGCCGCTTATTGTGGAAAACATCACTTGGCCCCGTGGCCCTCCCCCGCCCGGCTCCTGCTCCTGAGTTGTGCAGGCCGGATTGTCTGCATGTCCCAAGTTTCCCTGTCCGCTCCGCCCGCACCCCTTGCTGTCTGGCTTTCATATTTATCAGTTCACTTGACGAAACCTCGTCTCCAGCAGCCCTAACCCCTAACCCCTTCCAGTTTTCTGTTTCTTGCTGTCAACACTTGACTGGCCCCATCGACTCGCAAAACAAAGCGGATATGAAGTTAAACTCTTTGCCGTCCACGCACCTCCATCCTTCTCCGTTTCCCTTTGGCTCGGTGGGAGATTTGTTTCTTCTGGAAGAAATCTTAGGTAAATCTTAGCTAAACCGTGCTCTTTGCGGGGGCGACACTGAGGCGCAGAGAGGTGAGGTGACCTGCCCAGGTGATGAAGCCCCTCAAGAAGAGACGGGTGGTGGAGCCAGGGAATGTCCTGCCTCCTCCCGTGGCTCTGCACCCCAGCCCTGCCGTGATAGCTGGGGTCTTTGGAGCAGGCGCCCTTGTCTCCTCAGGGTTGACCTCAGTGTAGGGTCCAGGAAAGGACTTTAGTCAAAGTTGAAGTGGAAAAAAAATGGGCGGAACCTGGGGTCGCTAAGGAAACCAGCCTCCCACGCGCACTGCAACCCAGTGCTCAAGTATTGGCGCGCTGTGCCAACGGCACCACCTTTATTAGCACCCCCATTTTTAGGGGACCCTGATAACTGATGCAGACAGAATGCCGGAAACCTTCCATCTCATCAGCTGCAGCCCCAGATTTTGCCAGTTTGTCGTGACACCTTGGGGCTTCATTGCAGACAGTTATAAAGCAGTAACTCGTCCAAGGGACAGCTTAGGATTCGTGTGTCTGTTACTCGGAGAAAAAAATGGGGATCAAAATCTGGGGGTTCACGGACTGAGCAACATAGACTGTTCAAACAGAAGAAATCCCGTCGTGTGCATCACCAGCGACGGCGCTACTCATCGCGTTTATTGAGTGCGGACCCCCGTGAGAAGCGGCGCTTGGCTTCCTTATCTGCGCTCTCGAATTAATTCTCACGTGTCCAGGAGGCAGATGGCCCACCCCACTCCCTTCCAGGTGGGGAAATCGAGGCTTAGAGAGGCCATTGTCTCACTGGACATGGCAAGGCAGTGAGACGAGATTCCCTCCTGCCTGTCAGTAGCCACGCTAGCTCTCCTCCCTGGAGAACACTCGCCTCTCTCCGGGGAGACCCGGTGAGGGAGATCCCTGAGAGTGAGCGCGCAGACCGATCTCACTCTGATGCACCTTAAGCTCAGACTGTGAAAGCCGCTTACAAAGGGGCGCTGCCTTCTGCGTATCCTCGCGCGCACTTCTCCCTTGCAAGCAAACTGCGCAGCCAGGCTCAGACTCAGGGTTGCAGAGTTTTCTTCTTACCAAGCCTGCTGCCTTCAGCCCTCAGGCAGCGCCTGCCCCCCGCGTTCCAGACGGCCTCAGCTATTGCGCGTCTGTGGGGATGTGCGTCTGGTCCCGGGGCCTGATCCCACCAAGTTTTAAAACCCTGTTCATAGAAAAACGGAGATTTTGATGGATGTTGCGTGCAGACAATAAACACAAAATGAACAGCGAATAACAAGGGACAACAGGGTGAAATAGCTGGAGGAATAAAAAATGCTTCCCTTGCCTCTCCATCTCGCCCTGGGCTGGGAAGAAGACATCGTCCGCGTATCCCAAATAAATCACGGAAGGGGGCTGGGAAGCGGAGCGGGCACCGCGGAACATTATCCCACAGCAGCAGGGATGCGGCGCTACCCGAAGCTCCGGCCCCGCGTCGGGATGGAGAGGCCGCTGTCCTGCGTATGCACAGCTCTAGGGCAGAGGCCACCCGAGATATGTCCTTCCCTGGGCACCTCTGAGAGCTACGGAGAAAGGAGACTGGAGAAATCCTTTCCAACGGGGTTATTTTTTATTTATGCACACAAGAGCTGGGGTGCAGCCCAGAGGTGTGGGGGGTGAGAGGACTCCCCAGAGACAGAGTGGGGAGCAGAACAGGAGGATCCACTGAAATACACTGCTGAGCAGAGAAGCACCCTGCAGGAAGCTCCCTGGCCGGGGATCGAACTCGTGCTGCAGTGGCTGTGGACAGCTTCATAGGCTGAGACTGACCCCTGCGCCCCGGGGGAGGCCCTTCCAACAGGGCTTTTGTTAAATGTTCTCACTTGGAACAGATCTCGGCCTCCTGGCCGCCTGGGAGGGCTGATCAGGACCTGGAAACAGTGCCGCCAATCAGCAAAGCAGCATCCTTGCAGCCCTCCAGAGGCCCAAATGTTTCTTTTTTAAACTACAAATGCGCGGTCAGGATGAGTCCATGGGGAAGGCAGTAGTGCCCATCCAGCAGCCCCGGACCCAGCACTGGCTTCCCCTCCCGTGTTCCCATCAGGCCTCGCCTGCAGGGCTGGCCCTGGGTCCCCCAGCAGTTCAGGAACTCAAGCGATGGGGCACCCCCCACTTCCCTGGACACAGGCCCCCCATCCCTGCTGACCCCTCACCTCATGTTTTCCCAGCTACTCAGCCAGAAGCCGTTTCCTGGGGGCCCGGAGCTTCCTCCCTGGGGCCTGATCGCAACCACTGACTCATCTCACATGGCAATGGGGGAGGGGCTGCTGGCCTCTCAGCTGGGGCTGCTGTCACCTGTAACCCGGCCTGCCCGTCCGTCAGCTCAAGGCCCAGCCACACCACCCCTTCCTGTGCTCACTCTGGGCCCCAAGTCTGTCCCCACGTCACCCCACGCCTTTAGACGTTAAGCTTCGTGAGGCTTGGAACTCTCATCGCTGAACGCCTAGGGCTCAACAAATGGTGTATGAGGTGAGTCCCCACCGTCCCCCAGGATGCCATCCAGAATGACAGGGGTCTCTAGGAAAAGCTTTCCCTGCCCTCCCACAAAAATTCCCACCTCGGATGATTTATTCTGAGGAGAGGAACCGTGCCTCTTTGGAATTTGGAAAAGCGAATTCAAAGCTTTTATGCCTGCTGGACACCACCTCTTCTCCCCGCCCCATCTGTCCCCGATAAACCCTTGAACTAACTGCCCCCAGCAAAGGCAGTGTCCCTAGCCCATGAGAATTACAGGCCAGTCATTTAAGCTCGCTGGACCTGGTCTCATAAACCCCATTCACTGGGGGCGAGAAAAGTGGCGGTGCGCTTCCGCCGAGCCAGCGGTTCTGGGATCCGCTCCTGCCAATTAGCGGGGTATCTGCTGCAACAGCTCTTACTCTCCTTATTGCAAGCCCAGAGGGCAATAGCTCCTCAATGCTGGCCAGCGTGGTGGGCTCCTCGGTCCCCGACTCTGTGCGGCCCGTGCCCCCACTGAAAGCAGAGGCCATCACCTCCTTTGGTTACTAATGAAGAGAAGGCAAAGCCTTCCATTATTGCCATTGTTTCTCTCTCTCTCTCACTGTACTGCATTCAAAGGCCGTTTCTTAGCAGAGGGACCTCCTCGCACTCAGGGAAGAGCCTGGGTTTCCGAACAGAAAAGAAAAGGTAGTTGGGGGCAGCCCTCAACTTTTGCTGGCTACTCTTCGTGGCAGCCGTTCCAGGGCCCTGGACCAGGGTGTGCCAGCTGGGGGCCGGGCCCCGGGCCCTGGCCGGACCTTGGCAAACTCCCTCTTGGGCAGCTCAGCCAGGGAGCTAGGAGACACCCCACCGACAGGACTTCCTGACCTCGATGAACGTCTCAGCTCCTGCCCGCGCTGAAGCTGGACCTGGGCTCGGGCCATCTCCCCCCGCTGGGCGCCCCGTAGCAGCTATGGCCCGGCCGAGCTCTTGGCTGCGCCCCGCAACGGGTCAGGTGAACCGTGCAGCTCTGAAGGCGGCACAGCGAGCAGAGAAGGCATTTTCCATTTGGAAACACTTTTCTGGGGTCCCTGCCACCCTCATCAGATTTCCATATCCTGGAGATGTCTGGTGCTGCAGAAAGAGGCTCCGGGGCTAGAAGGGAAGTGACTTGGGTTTGTGAAGCGAAAACAATAGCCCATTGGGGGAGTCTTTGGGGGAGGGGGGTAGAAGAATTCAAAGGCAAAGCGTGCTCAAGCGCTGGAGGCCCGCGTGGCCTGTCCCCCTCTCGGCCCCGCAGCCCCGAGCTGGGGCGTCCCGGCCGGCCGGGCGTCGGGCGCCCCGGGGGGCTGCCGGCGGGCTGAGCCCGGAGGTCCGGGTCAAGTTCCGGGAAGGGAGGCGGTGGGCGTGCTGGGCGGAGGGGGCTGGGCGCTGGGGCTCCCGGGCAGCGGCTCCCCGTCCGCGCCCCGTCTCGAGGAAGGGCGCGCGGCGGGCGGCGGAGGCAGGTGCGGAGGTCACGGTCCCCGCGCGGGGAGGAGCCCCGGGGGTGTCGCGGCTCCGCCGGTGGGAAGGAGCGAGCCGGGGGCCGGCGCGCTGCCGGGGGCGGGGAGCGGCGCGGGAGGCGGGGCGGAGGCGGCGGCGCCCCCGGGATCCGCTCGCCCCGCGCCGGCCCCTGCACTCGGAGCCGCGGCCGCCGCCCGCCCCGCAGCCAACTTGGGGCCGAACTTCCTCGTCCCGCGCGGAGCCGAGCGCGCAGCCCCCGCGCCCCACGCCGCGCCCGAGCCGGCGCGCAGGCCCTGGGCCTCCCTCGCTCGGCCGCCGCCGCACGCCCCGGCCCGCCCGCCCGAGGGTCCCGGCGCCGAGCGGACCCGCCCGGCGGCAGGAGGCGCGCGGACTCCGGGGCCGGGCCGGACGCCCCGGCTCCACGGGCCCCGCGGAGGCTGCGCAGCATCTGGGGGCGCCGGGCAGGCGCCTCGGCGGGACCCCGGCCGCGGACGCAGAGCCGGGTGCGGCGGTCCGTGGCGCCCCGAGAGCCGCGGGCAGGTCCGCCCCGGGCCCCGGCCCCGCGCGCCGCGGCGTCCCGCCGACCCAGCGCCGCCCGAGCCCGCGGGCCTCACGAGCGGCGGACGCGCAGGTAAGCGCCGGGCGCGGGGCCGCGGGGGGCGCGGGGGCGCGGGGGCGCGGGGCGCGCGGGGGCGCGGGGGCCGCGGGGGCGCGGGGGTCGCGGGGGCGCCGGGGGCGCGGGGCGCGGGGGCGCGGGGGGCGCGGGGGCGCGTGGCGCGTGGGGGCGCGGGGGTGCTGGGGCGCGGGGGCGCGGGGGGCGCGGGGCGCGCGCTCCGCCGCCGGGCCGGGAAACTTCCGAGGGCTCCTCGCGGCGCCGGGGACTGGGGGTGGGCGCCGCGGGTTCTCGTCTCCCGGGGCCGGGCGGGGCGAGGGGCGGCGCGGCGGCTGCGGGAGCCGGGCCCTGCCCTTCCCGCGCAGCCCCGGGGCGTCGGCTGGGCGCGGGGTCCGCGGGGCCGTCCGTGGGGGCGGGAGGGCGCGCGGGAGGGGAGCCCCCGCCGGGGCGGGACAGCGGGGGCGGCCGGCTGGCGGCCCGAGGTTGCGCCCCGGGGGCGGGCAGGTGGGCTCGGCCTCCCCGGCCTCCCGCCCTCCCTGGCCGCCCGGGCGCTCCTCTGTCCCGCGGGCGGGCGAGCAGAGTGGCGGGGGAGCCGCCCGGCCCCGCGGCTGCCGGAGAGGTGGGAGCCCCCTCGAGCGCGCGCTCCGTTTCCCCGGCCGGTCGCCACCCGCTGCCACCCCCGGCTGGAGGCTGCGCCCCGCGGCACCTGACTGGGTGCGGACTCCGTGGGGGCCGTGCTCGCCCGGTGCCCGAATCCTCGCCTGAGCCCGGGCGGTGCGTTCCTGTTGCCCCTCGGCTCCTGTGCCTCGCCCTCCCCGGCCGGCAGAAGTGGGGGAGACCTTTCTCGCGCTCCTGTCAGTGGGTGTTTCTTTGGCCAAGCGCTTGAGTCAGAGCGGAGTTCCTAGATATTTACCTCCTGCAAACCGCTGAGAAATTCAGTTTGCTGGGCGCACGCTGGGTTCTGTTTTACAGGCAGGGAAACTGAGGTAGCTCCGTCTAGGTGTCGGTTACTCGGCTGTGAACGCGGGGACTTGCTGGCCACTTGCCCTGGCCCTTCTTCATTGCCTTTGCCACCTGGCCACGTGGCAGCAGCTTTAAGTTTCTACCACCCTGGACAGAGTTTCAATCTGGTGCTTGAGGAGAAAGACTCGGTATTGTGTCACTAATCCCCTGAGCTGCTCCTGTCACCAAGGAATGTGCCCACTTGACAGAACTGTGCTGGGCCCCGGTGCCCACACGCGGGCACACTCCTGGCCAAACCCCAGCACGCCTGCAGCCCCTGGATGGAGACCTCAGCACCCCCAGCGCAGCAGCAGGTACATCCTCGGAGAGCCAAGGACGCCTTTGGCCCGGCTGCCCCTGCTGCTCTTGGAGTCGGGCGTGGTTTGCTTACCAAAGGCAGGACCCCCACCTGGCGTGGACGGGCGGGTGCCAGGCCCAGAGCTAGTGCCCGCGTGCCTGGCCCGGCTCACACACACAGGCCCTGGCAGACCCGCCGGCCGCGAGGTGCGAGGCAGCGCCGTGGTTTCCTTCATTTCAAAATAGTGTCTGTTCCGCTCTGACACAGAAGGTCTGAGGTTATAAATAGAAGGAGGTGTGTCTCCTCCGGGGGAAAGCCAACTCTGAGAGACGGCTTTTTCGCGTCTGGGAGCAGGTGCTGCTGTGGGGGCTCTTCGTGGCGATGTCAGGGGGGGCCGGGGAAGGAGACACTCAAAGCCGGGTGCCCACACAGAAGCCCGGAGTGTGGCGCTGCCGCCGGGTAGGAGGTGGCCGGGTACAGGGACCCAGAGAACAGTGTGTGGAGAGACCCCGCAGGGCAGCTGTGCGCAGCGCCTCCCCTCCTCTCTCAGAGAAAATCAGACAGAGGGCGGGTGACGCGCTGGGGGGCCTGCCTGCCGGGCCGGCCTCGGAGAGCTGCTGGCCCTTTTCCACTCCTGGATCTCCTACTTTCCCAGCTCTGATTTCTTATGTGCTTCGCTATGGATGTTGAGCAAGGGTGTGTGTGCGCGAGCGTGCATGGTGTGTGTGTGTGTGTGTGTGTGTGTGTGTGTGTGTGTGCGCGCGCGCGCGCAGTAGGTGTTCGCTCAGGGGACCTACAACCATTCCCTCATTTAGCGCATTTGGTGGTTGTCTCCTGGCTTGAAACAACCCTTTCTCGAAGGTTTTCTATCCCCAAAGCATGAGTGAAAAGGGTCTTGTCAAATTGCTGGGCTCAGCTGCTCTGGAAAGAAAATACCCGGATGGTTTTTCACCTGCGTCTTTCACCCTCCTCTTACCCCTGGGGAAGCTGGAAGATTTTTGTTTGCTCCTCTTCAAGAGAGCAGGGTGGTCTGTTCCAACTCTTACTTCTAGGACAGTGCTCCGGGTTCTGGCCCCGGAGGAGACCTTACGTAGTCCGGCCTCCTCCAAAGTAAACGCGAGTGAGTCCGCCGAGCTCGCCTGTTCTGCAGTCTGACTGTGTTCTCTCAGCTCTCTATGGAACCACCTCTCTCTCTTTCCTGAACTTTCTACACGGTCTTCAGACTCCACCTAAGTTTTTGTTGTGGTTAGTGCAGCTCCTCAGGTCTCTCAAGACTCGCAACAGCTACGGGAGCTGTAAAAATCCCCTGGTGAGGAGAGAATGTGGGGGTGTCTCGCCCTCGCGCGCGGGGATCCTTGCAGGGTTTCATTGAACATCCTCCAGCTGTATCCAGGAGGAGAAAGGCAAGCAGAGGAGTGAGGCCTGGGCACCAGGGTAAAGATGAAAAGAGCCTTTAAAGTCCAAATAACCTTCTAGCCGTCTCTGGTGCAGTCTGCCCACCGCAGGGCAGCGTGTTAGGCCGCACCCCAAAACCTGGCCTGCTGTGTGGCAGATTTGCTACTGGACTTCCCCTTCAGTGCCAAGTGCCAGGTCAGGGAGCAGGTGATGGCTCCTACAGGCCCTCCCCAGCCTGCCAGCCCTGTCTACCTGGCTAAATTTAACCCCCCGCCCCCTCCATCCCTGCTGGACCCGCTGCTGCCCGCCTCGCCCTGCTGACCGCCTGGCAGCGCTGCCCGCCTCCTCTGCCCTGCGGTTGCAGTTTGTGCGGCCCGAATCCTCTTCCAGACTTTCTAAAGCTGGTCTTTCTCCTCCCTGCTTCTCCACCCATGTGGTGTCTTCCCAACTGTTTTTCCTCCTGGGGGGTTTGGGACTCATTCCGTACTGGGGGACGCCTCTGGGCCCTCCATACCCACACACGGAGCTTTGGGAAACCCACACTTGGCCAGCTGGGCCCTTGTGCCCTCAGCAGCTCCAGTGCTGGCTCCAGTGAGCCTCAAAGGGGCAGGGTTGTTTTCTTAGATTTGTTTTTGCACCCCCTTAACACCAAGCCCCCCGCATGAACCCAGCCCGCCTGGGTTCATGTCCTGGTGTTTCGAATCACTGCCTTGTCTTGAGGCTTTGCCAGGAGGTTTATTTTGGAGGGTGGGGGCTGCCCTGGGCTGCTCCTCTCTGGGTCTCAGTTGTCTCTTCTACAATGTGAAGGTTTTGGATTGTCCTCGAGCTCCCCGCAGGTTCAACACTTTGTTGTTCTAAACAGCCGTGGATGGTTCAGGTTTTGGAACTACCTCTGCTGAGGACCAGAGCTGGGAGGAGGCCAGTCGGAGGGGGCACACCCACAAGGAGGCCGACTCTACCCTGTGTCTTTCCCAGAGTCTGTGTCTCACAAGTCGAGGTGGTACAGGCAGGGTGTGAGGTCAAGCTAGAGGCGCAGGTTGTGCTCTTGGCTTTGCCTCTGCCTGGCAGGACTCCATGATTACTTGGCATCCTGGGCACGAGGGGAGGCTGTCTCCAGCTTTGGGGGACTTCAGAGCTGCTTCCTGAGTTCCTAGGGAAAGGCACCCAGAATCTATTCTTGGGTTTCCATCCAGTCCTCTCTCTACAACTTCCGTGAGCCGCAGAAATGCTAACTCCTCAAAGGTTGCTCTTGTCTGATGAGTACGGAAGAGGGGTGAGGCGTGGATTTCCCGAAGCCTGCTAAACCATAGTGGGCTCCGGGTAGGAGATTCAAAAGTTCCTGGTTTGCAAAGCTAGGTTCCCAGAGGTCACTGCAGAGTTATCTGGAATGTGCGGTCAGTAGATTTGCGCCGAGTCCCGCTGGGGCAGTGAAAAATATGGTAACAAAACTTTTTAGACACCAGCCCTGGGTGATCCTGTTTACTGCTGAGCCTCAAGCTGCCCTTGGCTCCAGAGGGGAGCTGGACACCAAGGGGGCACCCACACAGCAGCCCTGAGATCCGGCCTTTGCTGGGCCTGCCTTGCGGCATCTCTGAGTTTGAACCAGGGTTCTTGCGCCCTCACCCAGTCTTCCTCCAGCAAACACCCTGAGACGCTAGGAGGCGTCCATTGCTGTGGGATTTTGGGGTGCAGTTGTGTCCCTTCATAGCTTCATCTCTGAGATTATATACTGCACCTGCATTCATTGGGATGTTTCTCTAGGGAAAATTTGAGTAGTGAATTACCAAACTTCCGACAAATCCCGTTTGGGGTCCAAGACCTGCAATCAAGGTGATTACACCTTTTAGGAGGTTCTGTGCATAGGGTCAGAACTATGTGAAATGCCGTAGCACATGCAGGCCTGGTGAAGGCGGTGGGGGGGTCGGTGGGGGGGTGGGGGGGTGTTCTACATTGTGCCATCAGGACGCCCTGAGACAAGAGGCTGTAGACAGCGAAGACAGACTGGAGAGGCTAACGCAAGGCCGCGGACCGGACTGCTTGGTGTGGGCCTAGCGCTGCGTGGCTGCGGGCGGGCAACCGTCCCCGCCGGCCGCCCTTGTTTCCTCACTGGCAAAATGCAAGCGGTAACTTTTATCCTCTTCTCAGACGCTTGCTGGGATGGGGAAGGCCCTGCAGCCTGGTCTGCCCCCCAGGGCTGCACAAGTGTGAGCTGTTCTGGCGTTACTGACATTATTGCCCAGTGTCGGAGGCTGGGCGGCCAGAACCCTGGGGCCTGCACAAGTAGCCACTCAAAATGTTGCCATGTTGTATTTTCTTATTTTTTTTTTAAGATTTATTTATTTCTGCACACAAGAGCTGGGGTGCAGGCCAGAGGTGGGGGGGGTGAGAGGACTCCCCAGAGACAGAGTGGGGAACGGAACAGGCAGATCCACTGAAATCCACTGCTGAGGGGAGCAGCGGGGAGACAGGAGGGGTCTGCTGCGCCCTGTGGGAAGCTCCCTGGCCGGGGATCGAACTGGTGCTGCGGTGGCTGCTGAAAGCTTCATAGTCTGAGACTAACCCCTGCGCCCCCAGGGAGGCCCTGTAAGTTCTTATCTTAAAAAGGTCGCCCTGTGAGAGCCAATCTAAGGTCAGCTGGGCCTGTAAAGGGGGAGATCCGTTTGGAGAGTTTTTCTTTTGCCCCGCGGCCAGGCCAGTCTGCCGCCGTCAGGCAGGATCGTGTCCCTGTCTGGGAAAAGCCTGCAAGGTCTCACCAGGTGCCCCAGGAGCCACGCAGGTAGCTGGGTGAGTCGGGGGGGGGGGGGGGGGGCCGGCTCGGTGATGCGCTGGGGAAGGGCGGGCCGGCACCCCTGAAGTGCGTTCCCACCCGGAGCTTCTGCGTTCAGACCCCAAACTCGGAGTCGGCAGACCAGGCCGGCCGGGCGCTGTCGGGACCCTCCGCG
Source organism: Scalopus aquaticus (assembly GCA_004024925.1). NCBI lineage: Eukaryota > Metazoa > Chordata > Mammalia > Eulipotyphla > Talpidae > Scalopus > Scalopus aquaticus. The sequence goes on from PVIJ01007761.1 coordinate 65,440, forward strand.
GCCTCGGGTGTGTCGGGCCAGCGAGGGACCCGGCGCCTTCTCTGGGCCCATCTCCAGAGCAGAGGTGAGGAGCCTCTGGGGTGAGCCAGGCCAGCGACCTTGTCCGAGCTCGGTCCCCCCCCTTCCAGTTTCTCTTTGGGAACAGCTTCTCCTGCAGAGGGGTCGGCCCCATAGTCCCAGTGAGTTCCCCTTGCAGAGAAGCCGCCTTCGCTCGCCACAACTTTGGATGCAACCCGGCCCGCAGCCCGCCCCTGCACCGCTCTGGCCTCGCCTGCTCAGCTCTCCCACCCAGCTCCCGCCCTGCGTGTTCGACGTGCTTGCTGGGGCTCGTGCCTGCCGCCACCTCCCCCGGCCTGCTGCCCGGCCTCCTGGGCTGTGGGCCCCGTGCTTCTCCCACTTCCCCACGAGGCACGGGCGGCCGGTGCCGCCTGCCCCGGCACTCTCTGCTCGGTGCGGTCCCCTCGAGCACCTCTGTCCCTCTATCGTGTCTTAGTTCTTGTTAAAAGTCTGTCCCCGTTTGTCTTGCTCTTCACTGTGTCCTCAGAGATAAAACAGTGAGCAGCGTCAGAGCCTAAAAAGCTCAGTAAATACCATTGTGCCTGACCTTAGGGCCGTGACCTTTGTAATTGTACGTGTCATTTTCTTGCTCGAAACGGGCCCGTTCTGTCTAATAAGTTTGCGTCTTTAGTGGTTTCCCGTTACCGGCTGAATTAGTTCTATGGCAATGATTGATTCAGGTGCTGGAAATCTTAGCGATCCTCCACTTTGCTAGCCCGCATGCCAGTGACCTCTGTTACCTACACAGAGCAGGTGCGCCTTATTCCCAAACCTCCCAAGTGTTTAATTCTCCTGCTTCCTGTGCTGAGACCCACCTGCGCACTGCAGATGGTTTGGGGTGCGGTGTGGCACTGAGAGGCAGAAGGAACAGAAGCCAGACGCAGTGTCCGGCCTCTCGGTGGACTCCCGAGCAGAAGTGCTGACCTGAACCTTGCTCAGGCCGGATTCTCTCCGCTCTCCAAGGACTTGGAACGTCCTCCCGTGCTGCTATTCCTCGTAGGAAATTTTGCCCGTGTGTGTAACCATGTGAGAGATGGTGGAGGGGTGTGCTCCTTGCCCAGCGCCTGCACCCCAGGAGCTCAGCCGTCTGCCTGCTTAAGCTCTTGCTCCGGACAACTGGCACCGTTTATTTTATTTCATTTTTTTAAAATATTTATTTATTTATATATACAAGCTGGGGGACAGGCCAGAGGCGTGGGGTGGCGAGAGGGTTCACTAGAGACAGAGCGGGGAGCAGAACAGGCGGATCAGAAACACACTGCTGAGGGGAGCAGCGGGGAGGCAGGAGAGGTCTGCCGCGCCCTGTGGGAATCTCCCCGGCCGGGCGTCGAACTCGTGTCGCTGCTGAGCGCTCCACAGCGCAGCGCTCAACCACTGTGCCACCAGGGAGGCCTGCAACTGGCACCATTTAGAACTAGTTGCCAGAACGCACCTCTTTGGTCCCAGGTGGCCTGGAGCGGACCCCAGTGAAGCCTCGTGGGCTAGAACTAGCAAAGAACTGGCAGGAAGAAGCTGTCCCCGCCTCACCGCCGCCTCTCTGATGCGCGGCCACCCTGTGGTCGGGGGCCCCTTATGCTCCCCCTTCCTCTCCTGGCGGCTCCTTCCGCTCCCTGGGCCTTCAGCTGGTCTCTGCAGCTGCTTAAGCAGCACCTCGGCCTGACCTTCGGGCCTGACCTCCCACCTGCCTTCGCCGCCTCGCCCTCTGCAGCCGTGTCTCTGTCGCTGCCCACTCCAGCCCGTCGGCGAGTCCCTCAGATCTCACTTCAGGCGCCCTCCAGAGCCCTGGCCACTCCTCGCTCCGCCGCCCCTCTCCTCCTGGCTCCCTCCACTGCAGTGGCAGCCGGGGGGCTGGTGTCCCCCGTTGCTGGCAGTGGCCCTGGGTGCTGTCACTCTCCCCCAGGGTCTTCTCGGTGCAGGAGAGGCAGAGCCCCGCGCTGCCCTGCCTGGGGATTGCCTGTTTCCTTCCGCAGCCTCACCTGTTCGCTCCCTTCGTTTAGCACATCGGCCTCACGCTCGCTGTGGCCCCCTAGACGTGTTTCTGCCTCGGGGCCTGGACCCGCTGGCTCTTCTCACTGGACAGCCGTCCGCCTCTCTCCATGCCCTCCCGCGGACCTCCCCTCCACGCCCTCAGCCCGCCTTCCGTGACGTCCCCTGCAGATTTTAAGCCTCCGCTTACTCCTGCGCGCCCTCTCCTTTCTCCGTGGCGCTTGTAACCATGGACCAACCCTGTCCCTGGGTGTCACTTATTCGTTGAGTTGTCTGCTTCCCCCGCTGGAATGTAAACACCACCAAGGCAGGGATTTCAGGCTTTGCGATTGCGTCTTGCGAGCATAGAACAGTGCCTGACACACGGTGGTGAAGGAGTCAAATGGAGGCATGACAGGGCCCCATGTGGCCGCGCTGGGGTCTAGCAGTAGAAGATGGGGTCCTCCCCCCGTCCTCCCTCCCTCTCCCCAGACCGCAGAGATGGGCCTGCTGGCAGGAATATGTGCCCTGACTGTACCTCTATTAGTTATAAATGATGAAATGAAGACATGTTCACTGAAAAAAATAGAATTTTTTCAGTTAACTCATATTCTCATTGAAAAATAGGAAGAAAAAACAGAAATGATAGTCTAGTTGATAGTACTAGTTGATAATGGTTTGGGGTTTTCCTTTTCAGTCTTTTCTATACATACATGTATAAGCATGTGGGTAACTAAGGACACATGTGTGTTTCTTAAATGCTTGTCTTCCTTCTGGATGGTCGGGCCTTGGGGGTTGGAGGCCAGAGGTGTGGGGGTGAGAGGGTTCCCCAGAGACAGAGTGGGGAGCCGAACAGGCGGATCTGCTGAAATCCACTGCTGAGGGGAACAGCGGGGAGACAGGAGAGGTCTGCTGCGCCCTGTGGGAAGCTCCCTGGCCAGGGATCGAACTCGTGCTGCAGTGGCTGCAACAGCTTCACAGTGCTGTGTTTAACTGGTTGTGCTACCAGGGAGGTCCCAACATTTAGGCTTTTAAAAGCCATTGTTCTCCATCCTTCCTGTCCCATCCAGTAGAAGACACATGGTTTGGGGGGCAAGAAGACTTGGGTTTGAACCTGACTCAGCCAGTCATCACCTGATAGACCTTATTTAGCTGTTCTGAGCGCCCAGTTCTTCAGCCTTTAGGTTGCGAACGAATGCCTGACTCATACGATCTCTTCGAAGACTCAGTGTGATATTTCATGTGAACTGGGGTGATCACACCACGGTGTATGTGCACAGTCATCTCTGGCTCCTTCTTCACACTCTTCGTTGAGAAAAACGAGTGTCAGGAAATTGTCACCTAGATGCTTGAAATACCTGTCTTCTCAGAGGTTGGCCTGGAAGTACTGAATGTTCCCTAATTTGCTTTGTTTTGACACTGAGGAGACAAAGGAGACCTGAGCATTCACTTGCAGCTACTTTTTTTAAAAAGATTTATTTATTTATGCATACAAGAGCTGGGGTGCAGGCCAGAGGTGTGGGGGGTGAGAGGACTCCCCAGAAACAGAGTGGGGAGCAGAACAGGTGGATCCACCGAAATCCACTGCTCCCCGGAGCACCAGGGAGACAGGAGAGGTCTGCTGCGCCCTGTGGGAAGCTCCCTGGCCGGGGATCGAACTCGTGCTGCAGTGGCTGTGGATAGCGCCATAGTGCTGAGGCTTAACCTGTTGCGCCACCAGGGAGACCCTCTTGCAGCTCATTTTACCAAAGAGCTGTTGAGAGCTCAGCAGCTCCTGGTCCTCAGGACTGTCAGGGAAGGACTCGGTGCCAGGGGTGGGCCCCGGTGGTAGAGGCAGCTGATGCCGTGTACTCATCTTTGGTGCCCCCGCTGGCAGAACCCCTTCCCCACCTCGTGACTGCCCCATGCTACTGATGAGTGAGTGAGCTAGTGACTTCTGAGAAGTTCTCATCCCTGGTTGGAGAAAATTGGGGTTTTACCACATTTCATGCATGTGAGACACATTTTAATGCACATGAGATCAGAATGCACCTTTGGCACGATGTGTATCGACTTGGGAGCTCTCTCTCTCTGACTGGAACAAATAATGGTCATTTTACAATCAGTGGCATCTTTGATTTGATGAAATAAGGTAACATCATTGGTCAGATGGGCTGTCACAACATGGCCTGATGCTGCCTTGGTGTTCCCTTAGAAATGTGCGTGAGGGGCCTCCCTGGGGGGGTCTCAGCTCTGTGAAGCGTCCGCAGCCGCTGCAGCATGAGTTCAATCCCCAGCCAGGGAGCTTCCCACAGGGCGCAGCAGACCTCTCCTGTCCCCCTGCTGCTCCCCTCAGCAGTGTGCTTCAGTGGATCCGCCTGTTCTGCTCCCCACTCTGTCTCTGGGGAGTCCTCTCGCCCCCACACCGCTGGCCTGCACCCCAGCTCTTGTATGCATAAATATATAAATTTTTTTACAAGGTTATGCTTTTTTTTTCTAATATTTATTTATTTATGCATACAAGCTGGGGTACAGGCCAGAGGCATGGGGCGGCGAGAGGGTTCACCAGAGACAGAGTGGGGAGCAGAACAGGCAGATCAGAAACACACTGCTGAGGGGAGCAGCGGGCAAGGCAGGAGAGGTCTGCCGCGCCATGTGGGAAGCTCCCCGGCCGGGCGTCGAACTCGCATCGCCGCTGCCGACAGCCCCACAGCGCAGCGCTTAACCGCTGTGCCACCGGGGAGGCCCTGCATGAATATATAAATCTTTTAGAAGAAAAACAAAGAAAAAAAGAAGCCCCAGGCAAAGACCAGCTGTCCCTCGGAGCCTGGACGCTGATGCTTGGGGATGTGGCCCCTGGTCCTCTGGGACCAGTCTGGGAGGCCTGTCCTGGGGGCCAGGGACCTCGGCAAGTGAGGTAGCCGCACGTCTCCTGTCCTTATCCACTGATGGGCTCCCGGCGTCGGCCCTCTCTCGCCGCCTGTCCCACTGACGCGCCGTTAGGCCTGAGTGAGGGGTGTGTGCCTTTTTATCAGCAGCTGATGCGCTGCTCCTGCCTGCAGGATGTGGAAATGGGACCCGGAGACTTTACACGCAGCACAGCCAGTGACTCAGCTGTGACTCATTCCCGCCTTGTCTCCCGTCTCTGTTCCTAAGAGACAGTCTGCGAGAGCTCTGTAGAGGCTTGTCTGGAGGGTGAAGCGGTGTCCCCAAGGATCAAAATGAAGCCGCTTCCTAGAGCTGGAGTGCAGGCTGCGGGCTGCTTCTTCCTTCTCTCCTCCTCCTCCTCCTCCTCGTTCTGTTACCTGCCTTGGTGCTGAAAACTGTGTCAGGCAAGAATAACATTAACATCAGGACCTCCCTGGGGGCGCAGGGGCTAAGTCTCAGCACTATGAGGCTGTCTGCAGCCACTGCTGCGCAAGTTCGATCCCCGGCCAGGGAGCTTCCCAGAGGGCACAGCAGACCCCTCCTGTCTCCCCGCTGCTCCCCTCAGCAGTGGACTTCAGTGGATCCGCCTGTTCTGCTCCCCACTCTGTCTCTGGGGAGTCCTCTTACCACCCCACACCTCTGGCCTGCACCCTAGTTCTTGTATGCAAAAATAAATCTTTAAAAAAAAAAGCAATAGCATGAATAGGTACATCTTTATCATGCAAGATCAAGTTGGGCAGTCTGGTCCGTGCTGACCCAGTCCTGGCCACAAACTCACTGACAGAGTGACCATCTCCCAGAGGTGGCCTTGATGGGGCAAGTTACCCAACGCTCTTTACCTCAGTTTCCCCATCTGTCAAAATCCTTCATGGGAAGCGCCTGGCCGGCCTGGGTGCACCGGAAAGCATCCACGAGACCTCCTCTCTGATTCTGCTTCTAAACAACCACAAAGGCAGCTGTTGTGCAACCGCCGGTGACTGGTTCTGCTGACACAGTCGAAGCCCGGTTGTATCCGGCGCAGGGCGAGGGCTGGTGTTCGTCTCTCACCTCAGCACGGCATTAGTAGTCTGCACAAACATGTCACGTTGACAGTAATCTGACCCCGCGGTGTTGCCTGTCAGATGCATGCAGTTTGTTCTACTGTAACCAAACCAAGAGCCTGGTGAAAGCCTTCGCAGACAGCTTTTAAGTATTTTCTATCAAATGAGATTCTTGAAGGACGCCGTTAAGCCTCTCTTTGCTGAAGTCTTAAGTTGCATCGCTCCGTGCTGCTCAGCCTGGAGGCCTGCCCTCACAGAGCAGCTGAGGGAAATGTTGTCTGACGGGACCTCGGCTCTGTATGAAAGACACACTTCTGAGGAAATACGGGTGCTGAACTGCCGGAGGCGGTTTGCGTGTGAGAAAGGCCTAGAGGGGTCAGAATGCTTTCTTTTTTTAAAAAAAAAAATATTTATTTGTGCATACAAGCTGGGGTGCAGGCCAGAGGTGTGGGGGGGTGAGAGGACTCCCCAGAGACAGAGTGGGGAGCAGAACAGGCAGATCCTCTGAAACCCACTGCTGAGGGGGCAGCAGGGAGACAGGAGGGGTCTGCTGCGCCGTGTGGGAAGCTCCCTGGCCGGGGATCGAACTCGTGCTGCAGTGGCTGCTGACAGCTTCATAGGCTGAGACTCAACCCCTGCGCCCCCAGGGAGGCCCCAGGGTCAGACTTTTGTACTCCACACATTCTACCTCCCTGGGCGCTCACACCTGCTCCCTTTGCCCCAGCCCAGAGGTGGGAGGCTGACCTCTCCTTTTTAATCAACTTTATCCAAATATAATTTGCATATTATAAAGTCTTCCATTCTAAGTGTGCAGCTCAATACATTTGGACAAATGTATATCAGGCAACCAGCACCCGGCCAGCCCCTCCCTCCCCAACCTCAGGTAACCCCTGGTCTGATTTCTGTCATTCTAGATTAGTTTTACCTCTTCTAGTATGTCACATAAATAGAATTGTATCAGAATTCTTCATTTTTTCTTTTAGCTCTTTGGTGTTCAGCTGTTTTTGTTCTCCCTGATACCTGTTGTTGCGTCGGGCGCAACACCACACGGACACACGGGAGTCGTGGAGCCGGCTAAGGAATGCAGGGTGCTGCTCAGGGAGCGAGATCCTGGACCTTTTATTGATGAAATAATCACAGCATCAGTTGATTTTTGTTTGAATATTGGGGTTGGTGATAATGTGTTAGAGCATCGATTTTTAAGTTATTTACTGAAGTGTGTTGATTCTTATTTTGGAAGACACTAAATTACTAGCTGATCTTTAATGGGGAACATAGTTTATATACAGATACTGATTTATGATATATATACCTGAAACCTAAGTAATTTTATAAACCAAAATTATTTCAATGAAAAAATTTTAATTGCTGGCTGATCACTTTTTCTAGTGTGGCTTGGTTTGACACTTTGTTAAAGTGGATCTTTGGAAAGTACAAACTTTAACTTCCAAGACTCAAACTAACTCCACCTTTCCTGCAGATCTTGTTGGGACTTGGTTTTCGATTTTGTCACTTTGTGTATAGACAGGGTCTCATTCTAGGAGGAGGCCCTTACTTCTCCAGTACTTCTCTGCTGGAGTCCAGGGTCATTACTTACTTTTACATACATGATAGTTTATTGAGATGTAATTCATATAGCATACAGTTTGCCCATTTGATGTGCATAAGTCAGTGGTTTTTAGTGTATTCACAGAGTTTTGCAACCATCTTCGCACTCGGTTTGACAACATTTTCATTCCTTCCCCCTCCAGAAAACCCTATGCCTATTAGCAGGGTTCCATTTTTCCACAACCCCCTACCAGTTCTAAGCCCTATTAATCTGCTTTCTAGATTTCACTTGTCTCTAGATTAGCCTATTCTGGACACTTCATAAAAAGGAAATCATAGGATATGTATAGTTCCTACTGACTTTTTTCACTTGGCATAATGTCTTCAAGGTTAAAACATACTGTAAAAATAATCAGGACTTCATTTCTTTCTCTGATTTAAGTCCACGGTATGGATATACCACATTTATTTATTCTTTCATCAGTTGATGAGCATTAGGATTGTTTCTATTTTGAGCCATCATTGTAAATGACGTTGCTATCAACATTTATGTACAAGTTTTCTGTGGAACTATGTTTTCATGTTTCTTGGGCAGATACTAGGAGTGGAATTGCTGGGTCACGTGATTACTCAGTATTTACCTCTTGAGGAACCAACAGTCTGTTTTACAAATGATCATGCCATTTTATAATGCTACCAGCAGCATAGGAAGGTTCTAAATTCTCCACAGCCTGTCAGCACTTGTTATTATCTCTCGCTTAAATTACAGCCATCCTAGCAGATATTGCTTTAAACTGAATTATGTTCCCCAAACATCCACATGATGAAGTTCTAACTCCGTGGTACCAGGAGGTGTGGCCATTTGGAGGAATTAGGATTAGATGAGGTCATGAGTGTGATGGGATTAATGTCCTTATAAGAGATGCCAAAGTGTTTCACTTTCTTTCTGCCATGTGAGGACATGAAGTGACTGTTGCAAAGTAGGAAGAAAACCATCACATCACCGTGGGACCAGGTGCACCTTTATTTTGGGCTTCCAGTCTCCAAAAGTGTGAGAAAATAAAGTCCTGCTGTTTCAGCTGCACAGTTGATAGTATTTTGTTATGACAGCCTGAGCAGACTGAGAAAAGTATGAATTTTCAGTTCCCTAATGTCTCCTGATAGTATCTTCTCGTGGGCTTATTGGCCATTTGTACATCTCCTTTGGAAAAATGTCTGTTCAGATCCTTTGCCCATTTTAAATATTGGGATTGTCTTTCAATTAGTGGGTTGTAAGAGTTCTTAATATATTGTGACTTTTAAGATATATAATTTGCCAATACTTTCTCCTGCTTTGCGAATTATTTCCCTGAGTGTGTGTGGCTTGTGCCGTTAAAGATAATAGCTTGAAACATGATTTCAATACAGATTTCTGAGGCCTCCTGCATTAGTTATAGATGGCAGAAGTACCCTGACCATCCTCAGAAAATCCAATCAAGCCGTGATAAACATAAATCCTCATATGTTTGGAGCATTCAATGTTGTTTTCTTGTGTAATAATTGAAAATCCTGTAATTGTCACTGACTACATCATTCATGTGTCAGAGCTCTGGAGCTGAGGGGCTTCCCTTGGGACAGGTGACGAAGGCACCCCACCCCAAGACAGCTGCCTTACTGAATGGGAGCTCTGCCTGTGGTGGGGCACCTAGTGGGTAGAGCTCAGGATCGTAGGGATGTTCAAATTTCATAGTTCCTTTAGTCATTCCACAGTTTCTTTGCACAGTTTTAGAAGCTTAAGAGTAAATGAAAGTCCTCTGAAAATAAGGGTGGATTTTTGGTGTGGAAAAAGGCACCTCGTGGTGTGACAACTCTGTTCTTCCTTCTCCCCAAATATTCCACGGCCTGTGTCTTTTCCGTAAATGTGAATTGAAAATAATGTAGTTTTGTGTTTCAGGATATCTCTTCAGGTAATTGGAGCTAATTACAGATAACTCAAAATCCGAATTGAATATGACCATCTCGTTCAGTATTCTGGAAAGTACTTCCGGGAGTTGTGTCTCAGTAGCCGTCATGGGGGGAGTCGAGTCTCCGTGCCAGTCTGCTTTCCCGTCAACTAGCCAACCCAATAGTTCCTGGAAACCATTTCCTGAGAGCAGTGATAATGTGGGGACTCTGCGTGTGTATGTGTGACCTCAGGCAAATCGCCTCATTCGGCCACTTGCCATTTGCAGGGGGAGTAGGAACGTTGGAGGTGTGTGGATTAAAGATGAGGTTGACACGTGCTGACTGGGAGAGCTCTGGATGGAGAGCTTGCTGTCTGACCTCGGCGGATACTCACCTTTCCCGAGGATCTGTGTCTCAAGAGCCGGTGCCTGCCGTTCTGCGAGCTGTGGTGAACCTCACGTGGAGTGATCCTGTGTGAGAGCCCCTTGGAAACTGCACTGGTTTCCGCAAATGTGAAGCGTCTGAGGTGGTACTGTGGGGTGGTTTTCTTGTTATTGTTGTTTTTGCCACTTTTAAAAAATTTATTTTTATTTATTTATGCACACAGGATCTGGGGTACAGGCCAGAGGTGCGGGGGTGAGAGGATTCCCCAGAGACAGAGTGGGGAGCAGAACAGGCGGATCCACTGAAATCCACTACTGAGGGGAGCAGCGGGGAGACAGGAGAGGTCTGCTGCGCCCTGTGGGAAGCTCCCTGGCCGGGGATCGAACTCGTGCTGCAGTGGCTGCTGATGGCTTCATGGTGCTGAGACTTAACCCCTGTGCCACCAGGGAGGCCCTCCTTTTTTTTGGAAAAGATTTATTTATTGATGCATATAAGAGCTGGGGTGTAGACCAGAGGTGTGGGGGGTGAGAGGATTCCCCAGAGACAGAGTGGGGAGCAGAACAGGCGGATCCACTGAAATCCACTACTGAGGGGAGCAGCGGGGAGACAGGAGAGGTCTGCTGCGCCCTGTGGGAAGCTCCCTGCCCAGGGATCGAACTCGTGCTGCAGTGGCTGCTGATGGCTTCATGGTGCTGAGCCTTAACCCCTGCGCCCCCAGGGAGGCCTGTTTTTGCCACTCTGTGGCCCTCATGCTCACCTCTGAATGGGCAGTGAGAGAGCCCAGCAGGGCTGGGAGGAGGAACGCAGGAACGTCTCGCTCGGGGCTTGGCAAGGCCCCCAAACGAACCGAATATGTGGTCCCAGGCTGTTTGGCTACAGTCCTGTTCATGAGCTTTCTCTCATGTGTAACTTCCACTGGATGCTTTTGTGGTCCCCGGAGATCTATGAATCCTGTGCTCTCAGCTGCTGTCATCTCAGAGCAGCAGGGCCTGTCAGCATTTCAGTGGGGAAGATCCATTTACTCCTCGTGGGCTTTCTCCTTGGCCATTTCCCTGGGTCCACAGTTCCTGTCAGCCGCCCAGTGTCAAACGTCCACACACAGCTCAGGCTCAGGATTTAGGAGGGCACCTGAGGTGAAGTGAATCACAGGAATTCCTGTGGAGAGCCGCGCTCCCTCAGCATACTCTGCACTTTCTCCAGAGGGGAAATAAAACCCCTTTTGAGGACAGATAACCCAGAAGGGCAGGCCTTCGTTTGCAGAGACGTGTCTGTTGCCGGGGGGCTGGGCCCGTGTCCTTCCAGCTGAGTGCAGGGCCGAGTGGCGGGGCCGGCCAGCTCAGCAGTGCCCTGCAAGGGACGGGCGTGGCGGGGCGCCCTGGCCGCACGGGGTCGCCTTGGCCCTCTGTGGGGCCGTCCGTCTTCTTTCCTCTTCCTTCGGTGCCTTTCCCTTACGACCCCGTTCAATGAGGCGAGCACAAGGATGCTGGTGCCGGAGGGCTCTTTTGGCAGCTGATTTAATTCGAAACGATTTACTCACTTTGGTGGCAAGATGCTCTATGAGATTCTGCTGAATTTTTTTTTGAAAGATTTATTTATTAATGCATATAAGCTGGGGTACAGGCCAGAGGCGTGGGGTGGCAAGAGGGTTCACCAGAGACAGAGTGGGGAGCAGAACAGGCGGATCAGAAACACACTGCTGAGGGGAGCAGCGGGCGAGGCGGGAGAGGTCTGCTGCGCCATGTGGGATTCTCCCCGGCTGGGCATCGAACTCGTGTTGCTACTGCCGACAGCTCCACAGCGCTGCGCCCAACCGCTGCGCCACCGGGGAGGCCCCTGAATATTTTTTTTTAATTCATGCACACAAGAGCTGGGGTGCAGGCCAGAGGTGCGGGGCAGGTGATAGTGAGAGGACTCCCCAGAGACAGAGTGGGGCACGGAACAGGCGGATCCACTGAAATCCACTGCTGGGGGGAGCAGCGGGGAGACAGGAGAGGTCTGCTGCGCCCTGTGGGGAGCTCCCTGGCTGGGCATCGAACTGAGCCACCAGGGAGGCCAGAACTGTTCCCATCCTAATTTAACTCTGGAACCCTTTTTTGCCAGAGCGACTCACGGGTCTCATCCCTGCTGTATGTGGGAGATGAGCGAGCTCGCTGTGCGAGAACCGACGGCCCTGAGGAGAGCTGTCTGAAGCTCGCGCTGGAGGCTGCGTCGCGGCCCCCGAGCCCAGCGGACACTGCCGCTGCGTCCGGGAGCCGGGGGCTGCCTGAGCGGGGAGCTGATGAGCAGGGCCCTGTTCTGAACTCCCGTGGAAAGTAAGAGCTCGTTGCAGAATCCAGTGAGCTCGCAGCAGCGTGAGCCCGTTCTGCTCCGGAACACGCTGACCTGGGGGCCGCGCCTCCCGGGCGACGCAGGTCCAGGCCCTGTCCCTCAGCTGCCCTGCAGGTGGCCTCTCCCCAGCGTCTGCACCCCGCGGGGAGCCTGGTGGCAACCACATTTACGGAAAGATTCAGGGCTCGGGAGGGCCGCCCTGCACACCCGCCCCACGCCCTGCGCACTGGGGGCACGCGCCTTCCGCTGCTGCTGCCTTAGCTGCGCGCACCCGCCCCGGCCTTGGGGCGCCGGAGCCCACATGCTGCAGCCCGGCCGGGGGATCTGCGTAGACGGCAGAGGCGGCGGCGGGAGAGTGTCCAGTGTGGGAACTCAGGGAAGCTCGCGGAGACAGACGGCTGCTGCGGAAGCCGGGCAGGAGGCCTGCAGACCGGCAGGCAGGAGAGGGGCGCGCTGCCAGGTGCAGGGGACAGTGGACGACAGCAGAGACCCAGGCGCCGAGGGAACAGATGGCAGAAAAAGCATGAGCTGGGCAGAGCGGGACTCAGGCAGGGCAGAGGGCAGGAGAGCTGCAACCCGGGGGCGCGGGGCGGGCGCGGGGTCCAGCGGGAGAGGCGCGGCGCCCACGTGGCCTCCAGCTGCGGGCGGGTCTCTGGCCGGTCGCTCGCCCAGATGTTCGCTCCTGCCCAGGCCAGGCTCTGGCCGCCTCGCAGGCGTTTCGGCAACGGAAACCGTGTCGGAGGTTGTATTTTTAGCCGGGGGCTCTGGCCGTGCGGGAGGACTCTGTCCAGAGCGTTTCCGGAGTGAGGCTCAGACGGCCCCGGGGGTGGGGTTCTAACTGGCCCCTCCCGGCGGACGGTGGTGTGGGGGATCCCCTGCCCTTCCGTCTAGGTCATATTTGCCATTTGTTTGTGGGGAGAGTGGTAAGTTCCCTGCAGGGGCAGTGTTTGTAGTGGTTGTCTCTGGGTGATGGTGTTTGGAGCAACTTCTTCCCATTTCTTGTCCTCATTTTCTACCATTTCTGAAAGTGAACATATAATAAAATAAACCTAAGGTTAACCTTTAAAGATACAAAATGCTGGGCCTCCTTGGTGGTGTGGGGGTTAAGTCTTAGCACTATGAGGCTGTCACCAGCCGCTGCAGCACGAGTTCGATCCCCGGCCAGGGAGCTTCCCACAGGGCGCAGCAGACCCCTCCTGCCTCCCCACTGCTCCCCTCAGCAGTGGACTTCAGGGGACCCGCCTGTTCTGCTCCCCACTCTGTCTCTGGGGAGTCCTCTCACCCCCACATCTCTGGCCTACACCCCAGCTCTTGTGTGCATAGATAAATAAAAATAAACCTTTAAAAAAGATACACAATGCTAATTAACTGTAATGAAAACTTTAAAATATCTAGTATGAGCTGGAATAGCAGCCTAGACCTGCTCTTGGCAGTGACTTTTAACACTGGTACATTATTTGATTGTCACTTATCTTCTCCATACCTTTTCTGTGTATTAAAGGGAGATTTAGAATGCCAGTGATGAAGACAAATATTCATAATTGGCATCAGTAGAATATGCCGTTGCAATGCCATGATGCTGTTCCTGGCTGCAGCCCAAAGCTGGTCTCTTCCTGAGGGGACTGTGATAGAAGTTTCTGTCTGTCTGTGCTGGCAGGAGGGAGGACAGTTCTTTTTTTTTTTTTATGCATACAAGAGCTGGGGTGCAGGCCAGAGGTGTGGGGGGTGAGAGGATTCCCCAGAGACAGAGTGGGGAGCAGAACAGGCAGATCCACTGAAACCCACTGCTGAGGGGGCAGCGGGGAGACAGGAGGGGTCTGCTGCGCCCTGTGGGAAGCTCCCTGGCCGGGGATCGAACTCGTGCTGCAGTGGCTGTGATAGCTCCATAGGCTGAGACTCAACCCCTGCACCCCCAGGGAGGCTGGGGGCCAGTTCTAATGCCCCCTGTTGATGAGAATCACCCCCGGAATGTTGTGTCAGCCTCATTTGGTCCCTAATTGTGCAGGGTCACAACCTGTTACACTCGATGTCACCATCGAAAAGGCTCCATGTGTCTTTTGATCCTTGGGTCACCCCTGTCTAATGGGCAAGAGGAAAATGGGATACTTTGATGTAGCTTTGTACCTAAAAGCAGAAGAGCTTAGCCATTCACTGAGCTAAAGAAGCTTTCTGTTCCGAGAGGGACTTGTGGAAAAGAACTTCACCCCCTCTCCTCCCAGCTCCTGGCAACGAGGACGCTGCTCCCATCTCTATGAAGTTAACTGCTCTAGGTACCTCACACAAGTAGAATCGTACAATAGTTGTCCTTTTGTGTCTGCGTTGTTTCAGTTGCAGGATGGCTTCAGAGTTCACCCATGGGTGACTGTTTGCAGATGCCACACTTTGTTTATCCCTCATCCA
>PVIJ01007762.1:0-79724 GCA_004024925.1 Scalopus aquaticus
AGTGCCTGACAAAAGAAGCACTCATTTTTCTTTTTCTTTCTCTTAGTTACCATTATTGGAAGGTTAAGCAGGAAGAAACAAAATGATATTCATTTCATAACTTGATATAAAAGCATCATAGGAGACTCCATCACATGCTACGTCTCCTTAGGTACTGACTCAAGTAGCTCTCAGAGAATGGGCCCTTCCTGCCTGTTACCTTCCCTTCCAAGATCAGATTCAGTTCTTGTCTTTAGAACCACAGGGAAACAGTCTGGCAAGAGCCACTGTTGTACCAGCTGATTTAAATTGAAATGTTTTCCCCAGATAAATGCGTGCTAAATAATACACCAGCTCTCCAGCCAAAGGGAAGTGACAGGTGCTCTGTAAATAAAGGCACTTAGTTGCTGGTAAAGAGCTGTAAAGTGGTTCTGAGCTGATGTTTGCTGACCAGCAAGAAGCAACTTCACCTGCTTTATATAATTGTCACTGCAGCCTTGCCTGCTGTATATTAAAACTGCATCTCATAGACCCAACTGTCACATCGGATACACCATCCAGCACAGGGTATGCCACCTTTCTCTGTAATTGTTTCTGACAGCTAGCCATCACATATCAGATCTTTTCAGAATATGTCTGGTCCAGAATCCCCCCTAGGCTGGGTCAGTTCTGACAACATGTGGGCTAGAATAGTGACACCAAAAGGAATGTGAAAAGAGAAGAGGGAAAGAGGTTTCATTAGTGTAAGATACCAAATAACAGGCTGTGGCAAGTGTCTGAACACAAATCCCAACAAAGACTCTGCTTGGCAATGTTAAAACACATTTTTCTTGTTATACTGTATCACTTTAGAACAATGTTCCAGAAGACGGCATGACTATTTTGGCTTGAGAGCACACAGATTTGTCCTAAGTTTATGTTTCTGTCCTGCTGTGTTCTGGAGAGATGGAAATATAGCTTTCAAAAAAGAGAGAAGGATGAAGGTTTCATAAAATTAATAGTGATGAAAACTGAGGTGGCAGTAGTGAGAAATCTATGTTCAGCTACCACTCAGGGGAAGCTAGATTTCTTTCTCCAAATTGAAAAGACTAATAGGAAATCCACTTGTACTCTGCAATTCCAATGCACTTGGCGTTTGGTAATGCCAAATGCCCAGATGAAGGGTAACAAAAGTGTCTGAGGCCAATGGGCATTCCCATTGGTCAAGAGGGACTAAGAGAGGAAGAGCAGCTGGGAAGTTCAGCTTACCCATGTGACTCCACAGACTGGGACAAACCCCAAGAGCAGGTGCATATGATGGGCAGTCAGAGGTGAACACACAACCTTGCCTCTCAGCAGTTTCTTGTTTTGATGGTCACCATGAACCATATCCTTTTAGGTCAGGCTGTTACCAGAGGAGATTACTAGAAACCAAGGACTAAATAGGAGCAAAACAAGAGGAAATACAGACTCAGTAGACCCACAGCTTTGACATTCTCTTGCTGAGAGCAGAAGAGACAGCGTGCTGGCTACTGGGGGCACAGACTTCTCTCCACTGCTGAACAGGAGTCTATGAAGACACCTGGCCAGAGAACACAGCCTCTTTTGGTGTGTGTGCACAGTCATGTGTATGCATATGTGCACCTATGTGCATGTGTGTATTATGTGTACTCCTCTTTATCATGTATGAAAAATAAGCTTCCTTTTCGTTTTTCTCTTTACCTCCCACCCATCTCTATTTTTCTTGATTATTCCTGTGCTAAAACAGTTAAAGATTTTGAATGTTGGCTGAGACTCTGGGTTTGGCCCCTTACATAGGCTGAGAGGCTGAGATAGGATTTATGAGAGCAAAAATGAACAGCTACGTCAGATGCATATGTAATTAAATTACACATTGAGACTCTGACCAATGGACCTCAAAAATGATGATTATTAAGTTGGGAAGAAAGAGGCATTTTGGGGAAAAGTGTTTCCTGGCCCTCCTGTTCAGTTCCATCCCAAAGGCAGCCTTCTGCTCCTACTGCTTTCCATTCTCCTGACTAGTTCTTCCCAGGGGAGGAGGAATTGGACAATGGAGTTGATTAGCAAGTTCACTGGACCACTTTTGTTATCATGAAGAATTACTGTGCCTTAAAGCAGTCACATGAGTCACCTGCCGGACCCTGTGAGAATGCAGATTCTGACCCAGAAGGTCTGGCGTGGGTATTAGATTCTGCATTTCTAACAAGTTTTCTGGGATGATGCCCATTCAGGGGACCAGGGGAAGAAACACATTGTACAGCAAGTTCTAAAAGGCGGACACCAAAGGCTAGCTTGCCTCTTTCACTCTTACAAGGCCAGCTGACTGTGTTCTCACATTCTTTGTCACCTGCCCCTCGGCAGGCCATGTAGGAGGCGGTCCTTCCAGCAACATCCCAGCTCCCTAAGAGAGAGCCTGGGCTCTTACCCAGCCAGCTGCACAGATGTTGCTCCATCCTGCAAGCTCAGCTAAGCAAGTAGATGCCAAGATTTAGATTGGAGGGCAGGGCGGAGAGGAGCTGGGTGGCATGGAGATGTCAAAATTAGACTTCAAGCTTTATTAAACAGGGTTATTTCAAGAATAGAAGCCATTCTAGTCTGAGTATGAAGAAAATTAGAGGCAGCCATTGGAAAGGATGGAGAAGCAAAAGTCAGAGGCCACTATTAACTATCTCACTTGTAACACCAAGTGGAGGGTTGGCCTGAGCTGTGCCAGCAGGTGCTGTGAATCTCAAGACCCTCAGGGAAGCCCTGCACTCCCTCGGGTCCCTAGTAACCAACTCAGTGGTGGTCAGAAAGCTTCCTCCAGAACGCCTTTGCTCAGGGGCTGGTTACAGCTGCCTCTAATCCAGGTTATTTTTTCTCTGTTATTTTTCTGGATCTTGCCCAGGTGCCCCTCTCTCATTGACCGACTCCAGTCCAGACCTTGCAGGGAAGAAGATTCTAGGAGCTACTGCTCCTGGCTTTGCTGCAATGCTGAGCCAGGGTTAGAAAGAGGTGGTGGGGATGCTGAGTTGATAAGATGTACTGTGCCACACCGCCCGGAGAGGGTGCCTGCTGGATCCTGGCATGATTCCAGCACCCAATGCCGCCCATCCAGCAGGTCACATGGGACAGTGATCTTATTATTCACAAGTCTGCACAGAGGTGTCACTTGGAAAATGCTCTGCATCCTATTCCGCCGAGGCCCTGATTAGCTAGGTTGTTTGTTACGGGGTTTCTGCCACGTTGCCTCTCTGAGATTCCTAGATGACATCTTGACTTGGAACCATCTGCCCAAGATCCCAGAACAAATAACAGAGAAGACTGGGACAGGGCAGAGAAGGCAGACGTGCGTCATTTAACACTTCTGTGCCTCCTATAGACCACGCGTGGGCTGGCAAGTGTCACCTCTCCGGAGACTGCCATCTGTAGTTATATTATAACAACGCAAAGTTTAACCACTTCAAGCAGCTATAACAATGGCAAAGCCTAACACCTCCATCCAATGTCAACAGCAGGAGTCTATACTGCAAAGAAACACTGGGAATTGTTCAGCCAGCATCTTTGCAGGGCTGACATTTATCTGGTAACCCTAATCACAAAGCCACTGTTTGGAAAGGCTAAGGGGGTAGCAATTTAAAGACTGGCTTGTTCTCTGGGAAGGAGGCAGCTTATTCTGTGTGGGGGTGCTCAGGTTCTCAAGCTGAAATCGCAAGAAGAGGCAGCAGATGTCCCTTTTAAAGCCATCACGGCGTCTGCAGGTTTCACTGCCAGGCAGGCTGATTTGAGCCTCTTTGAATTACTGAGTGAAGGATATCCCTCTTGCCAGCCCCTGTCCCCTGCAGGCACAGCAGAGAAGTATTACAGGCTGTCCTTACCTTGGGAATTAGCCTGCAAGACCCCGATGCTGTCATCAAACTGCATAGATTTGATGTTGAGTGACGCCAAGATGCATTCCTTGTCCTGCAGCGAAGTATCATCAATATTATTCTGATTGGCTGACAGGATAACGCACATGTCACAGAGGTTGATGTTGACGGCTCTTAAATCAGCCCGACTTAATGGCGTACCCTTTGGCATCGAGGCAGGGGGAAGAAAAGGAGAAGCCAAAGTGAGACCCAGGGTCGAGTTGGAAAGAGGAAAAAAATAAAAACAAATTAAAGATTGAGCCGGAGCTTTGGGAAATTATTTAACAAGTATCTTTTTTATGCCTTGACATTAAGCTGGCCTAACTACATTCACGGGAATAAGAGCTGTGTGCTAATCTAAAGGGTAGTTGGTGCTGATGGCAGCATTTTAGGCTTGCTCTCAATACTCAATCAAGCTATTACTAACAAGCGAGGGAGAGGAATAATGCCAGGGTTCTACATCTTCTTACTGCCTGAAAATTGTCTTGATTTGAGTTAACTGTCCTGTGGCAACCTCTGGCTTTCAGAATGTAACGAGGGGGTGGGTTTCAAATGCCTGTTTATTTAATGGCAGGTCACTTCTGTCTCAGGCAAAAGATAGCAGCTCTGAGGAGAATTTCCAAGGCAGCCGGGGGAAATAGCCAGTGAGCAGTGTGATGAGGAGGGGCTGAAAGCTCTGCTCAATTTGGAGGCTGTGGGAGGGAAGGGAATTAGTGTGCATCTTGCAAAGGGGAGATGGAAAGGAGGGAAGCCTCAGGTCATATAATTTTATTGCATATTTCCAGCAAGAAAAAAAAACAACAAGGGAATTGCCTAATTGTCCAAAAAACACAGGAATGGTTAAACACATCATTGGACATATAGACATCAGAAGTCTATGCAGCAGGTAAAGAGACGGAAACACCTTTCCACACAGGCATCGCCTGGCAAGGATTTCTAAGCTAGAGAGAAGGAAGTGGGGGGAAACGAAAAGAAAAACAAAAAACAAGTTCTAGACAATTCTCAAATTGCAATTTCATTTATGTAAAAAGAAACCCACAAAATAAAACTACATATTTATGAAGGTATTTATAAATATATGTACATTCAGAGAGAAAGCTCAGGAAAAATACACACTAAACTAATAACAGTAATTACCTCTGGGGAGGGGAGTAATATTGGGGGTGAAGGGAAAAGCTTGTTTTTGACTTTATATACTTCTGTATTATTTGAATATTTTATAACAAGAACATATTTGTATATTAGTGGTGTAATTAAAAATAAATAAGCTAGTAAACAGATTTGTTTTTTAAATTACATAACAACAACAACAGAAAAAAAAAAACAATGGAAAAAACCCAGATCAAGGAGGTAATGACAGTGAAGCCAGGGATGCAGCTGCAGGTGGAGAGAAGGGCTCTTGTTGGAGGTGGGGCGTGCCCCACATGCTGGGTGCAGATCTGCTCAGGCCAGCACTGTCAGAGCTCCCAGGGGCTGGGGCTGGAGCATTATTTAGGAGTGTTTATATCCAGCCACCAGCCTCTTTAGTCCTCCAGCTTGTTTTGCCTGCTGGTGAATGGAGACCTAGACTTGATTGCCTTCAATTCACTATGTGGGGAGAAGGTTTGCCAACTGCCAAAAATCTATAGATGTTTTCCCCTGTTCTCCATCCTGGAGATGGGACTTAGCTGCAGAGATGGAGGAATCAACTCTCTACTATGACTCAGGGAGAGACACGTTGTTACTCTCAGCCCCCAGGACTTTACTGCCAAGTGCAATTGTGGAGAAAGAGGCATTTAGGGCTACAGGGCTAGGAAGCTACTAGTTCCAGGCTCTGTAACAGTATCTTTTGAGAAAAGGAGAAGCCTTTGTTTTCCTGGGTCCTCTTGATACACAGTAAGTTTGACCAATCTCCTGAATCATTTTACCAGTGCATAAGCCTCAATTGCCTACATCCATATTCTTTTAATTTTCCCCTTGTAAGGGATATAGCAGTAATTGTGATATAAGACGATTCCTGTGCAGTTGTATGTATACGCTTTCAAAATCCAAGAGATACAAATGACATGGAGAGGAACACCTCATGTTTCCCTGTGCTGGTCCTATAGGTGAGGTGCTATTTAAGCAAAAGAATGAAGACATAGGTAAAGGCACATTTTGTTTAAATATGTTATGTCTGTATGTGCTAAATTTTGGAGGGTTCGAAAAGGACCTGTATAGCAGAGAGCAGGTAAGGGCCTGTGGACAAACACATGCTGAGGGAAAGACACACACACACACACACACACACACACACACACACACACACACACTCTCCATGTTCCTCACTTTCAGAAAGGTAAACCTCCAAAAGAATGTGTGGAGGATAAGTGATATTTGCATAGAATGGAGAACTATGTCAAATGATGAAATGCACAATACAACATTGGAAGTTTATGGAAGATACATTAATGCTTAAAAAGTGGTTCACTACATGACACTCAGATCATGTAACCCAGGTTCTCACACTAAATCATGGGCCCCTGAACTCTTCCTTTTAGATTTGTGCCCAGAGTTTCATAATCAGGAACAGCATGTGCCCATGCATACATGCAGGTGCAAACTCATTAAAATGTGGCTGGACTTCTAAATGAAGGGAAGGTGGTGGGGCATGTGCATTGCAGAAGAACTCCCGGACTCTCGTGAATCCATTTAGCTAATAACAGAACATGGTACAATCAAGATTTCCCACAAGCATTAATAATGTCATAAACAAAATGATAGAAATTCTGCAAAATAGCATCATAACATCACAAAATCCTAGGTTTAGGTATGCAAGAGAAACTGTTTAGAAACTGGTATGGTTAAGACCGGGTAAATGTCACTCTTGACAAGTGACTGAACTTGGCTGCTCATTCCTTTTAATAAGGTCTCCCAAGGTTTGGGTTTTCCTAGATAGGACACAGGAGAAGGCATGAGTCCTCGGGCCCAGAACTAGATGAAGAAGAAGCATGGTCAAAGCTATGACTAGTATATACAGCTGGGATTTTCTTTTGTGAATGAAAAGAAGAAAATAAGCATCAATAATGTGACCTGGGACTTACAGGCAGTATGGACACTTTGGGGAAGTTATGAAGTGTCTCCCATTCTCGCTTGAGGTACTCAATGGAGCCCACAAACACGATGTGCTTGAGCTCGTGGTAGTGAAAGTTGCTGGCACGGAGTGGCATCACCAGGTTCCGGAGGCCAATCAGGGCTGAGCTGACATCCCCGAAGATGCAAACCACCACGTGGCCACTCAGGACGGTCATGGCGGCTTCACTTCGGGTCTGCAAGAAGCACAGGTGTGGAGCATTAGAGAGAAGCCCCCACAGGGTTGTTGCAAGGACGAAAGAATTATTTGTGTCAAGGTTCAAGTAAACATTTGTTGAGGGTTTTCATCTGCTATTATTTTTGTTGAGTTTTCATATGCTATTATTTGCTGAGTTATCATAGGCTATTATTTTGTATTCTTCAGTTTTATAGATTTACCATATATGTTTATAATTTAGAATGTGTGCCTATATTTTACTGGTGTAATAAATATGTATGTGTATATATAAACATATCTACACATATCGCTACATTTTTTGACAAAAGATCATAAAAAGATATGCCATATAAATGAATAGGAGAGCGCCCATCTTGCCTCCCTTCCTCCCTGTCCACCCGCTGCATGCCTGGATGGCCCCAGATGGCTCACAGTGCTTTGGGGAAGGCATATTAATGTCCACTGTACATATCAAACTCTGCTCAATTTAATTCCTAGAATTGACCGGTGTATTGATTGTTTAAATGCCAATATTGCGATTCACGACAACGTCAGAGTTATTACAGTAACCCCCAAGGAGAGGAAGAGTCTAGCTTTCACTCCCAGATCGTTAGAGTAAAGCAGAAGCAGTCACCTTTATTGGTTTCCCTCTGCAACTGTGCAGGGTCACTTACACACGGGCTATAAGAAACGTCTTACAAACTATGACCAAGGAGGAACCACTGGGGAGTCACAACCCACATCACCACCTCATGAAGACATGGAGTTAGTTATCCTGGGTGCACAGAAGTGTGAGCGGCTGGGTACCACTAGCAAAGGGTCAACAATCTGTAGGGTGCTGTGGTGAGGCTGCTAATTATTTTTAATTGGCCAGGTCTCCTGAGAGGCTGTCTTCCTTCAACACATCTGAGGAATACAAACGGGGACAGGAATGGGGGCTGGAAATGTAGAGCAGGGAAATGGAGAAGATTCCAGTTTAGCAGAGTGGCTGAAGCACAGATGCCTAATCGGGGAGTTAGGCCTGGGGACCAAAGCACCAATGTTTAGACTGCCACAGCAACATCACCTGGAGAACCTTGTAAAGGTTGCTGGGCCTCAGCTGGGAGAGTCTGATTCTGCCAGGTCTAAGACCTACTAGAGAGGCCATTCATGTGTATACTTTGTGTTTCCTCTGCATCCTCAAGGCCAACCTGGACCTCAGCAGCCTTATCCGCTTCCAAGAACAACCTGCTGTGTCCAGTAAGACTTCCCTTGCTGGAAATATGGGCTCTTAAATGCAGACATGTCCTTCCCTCCTAGGCAGGAACAGCATTTTGCGGCTCATCAAACTTAGCTCTCAGTACACTGTTCCATTGAGAGCCATACCACCTGGAAGCGCCTGATGCCATCAATATATTATTTCATGGTAACATTTTATATCTTCTCTCAAATTAGATGGTCATTTCCTCATGTTTGAAGCCAGTTCATGATTTCTAATCCCCAAAGCATTTAGTTGTCTTGGGTAGATACTCAGAGCTCCAGAGCACCTGCACAGAGCTCATTCTGCTGAGTAGTTTCATCTCTGCTCTAAGGTCACTTTAGAAAGGGCTTATTGCACCACACTGTCTAAATAGCACCTCCCAGTCCTTTCCAAGAATGGCCCTGCTCATTTTCTTCATAGCACTTGACCAGTATCTGAAATGCTCTCACACATGTTTTTGCCTATCTGGAGGTCTTCTCTTTCTCCCTACTACAACATGAGTTCTGGGAGAACAGTCATTCTCAGGAATTGTGCCCCTAGCATTGAGAACAGTGCCTGGGACAGAAAAGATTACTTTTGTGTGTTTTGTTAAAAGATCTCAGTTTTCAGATGAGAGAGGTAGTAACTCACCTCGATAAATTGATAAACTCCTCCATGCGGCAGGGGACTTTGGATGTCAATTAGCCATACACTCTTCAGGACAACCTAGGCAAGCCATTAAACCCTAGCTCCCAGGTATGGCCCTCAGCCTTTGACCTGCCACAGGTGAGTAACATCAGCCTGAGTTCAAGTGATCAGAGCAGAAGTGCAGGGAATGCAACATGAGGATGTAAACACGAGGAGCAGCTTTGGGATTAGCCATTTGCACTCCCTGTAAGATAAGAATGGCTACTTCTGTGTTTTTGTCTGAAGCTTTCACACCTCTGAGACAGCCTCCAGCACAATGCTATATTGGTTTTTAACACTCGATTACAATTAAATTGAGACAACACAAACACACATTCAGATAAAACCAGGGAAAACTCCAGTGGATTAGAGTACAAAATCATTCTGAGGAATTGGACAAGTCCTTTTTTAGGAAGGGTGGCCATGACATCAGAAAGGAAAGGATTTTCCTGGCACACAGAAAGGAGCAGTCCATAGCAATCTGGGGATTAGAGGCACCAGGGAGAAAGAACCCTTCCATCTGACCTTCCTGATTATTAATCCATTTTTCACGGATTAGCAAGACAATAAACCGGAGGAAAGCCGATGTAGGCATTAAAACATAAAGCTGTTAATGGGACATGTCTAAAGAGTAGAATGGCTTGTTATCTGTGCTGGCATTCCTGAGAAGTTCATGGCAGCTACAGAGATGAACCCATGCCAAAACAGGGCTCTGAGCCCCCAGTCCCTGAGGGGAACCCATGCTTCACCCTGCCACCACCAGCAAAAGTGTTGTGTGCGCCTGTATCGTGTGCTGTGAAGCATCACAAATATGGTAACACTCATCTAAAGAGGTGTGAACCTGTACCTCTGAATCACGTACCTCTGTACCCCAACATTACATCCACAAAAATTGATACAACTAAAATAAATAAGTAAAATAGAAGAATAAAAAAAACACACCACCACCCTGATTGTGCTGAGTTGACTCGTATTCACAGATTGAAAATTCCACTCTTGTGTGAGCATAATGATGAGTGTTCTAGCTGCTTCCACATGTG
This sequence comes from Scalopus aquaticus, assembly GCA_004024925.1. NCBI lineage: Eukaryota > Metazoa > Chordata > Mammalia > Eulipotyphla > Talpidae > Scalopus > Scalopus aquaticus. The sequence goes on from PVIJ01007762.1 coordinate 10,081, forward strand.
TCCCAAATCCCAATCATCAAAAATAATCAGGAGCATGGCTGTATCATCCCCCAAATAACTAAGACCATGGCTGTATCATCCCAACTATCTGGTTAGGAAAACTTTCTTCCCTACAAATAGAGCAGTGGACATGTCTCTCCTGAGGGCCCTCACTCACCAGGATGACCTTCTCTATCTCCTTGGGAGCACACCAGTGAAACATCCCTGTGGAGTCATACTTCTTCACGTTGGAGTCCATGTTGTCGATCTGATCATTGCCAGGAATTAACAAGGGGTCATGCCTAGGGAGAAAAGGACAGGAAGCCTAGTGGAAAATGTGATCAATGATACATGAAAAGTGCCCCTTGGGTTACATCTCAGATGGGGGAGATAAAAGGTCAGAAGAAGTCATTCTCTGAAGGTCACTGAAGCCATTCTCTGCTTGCAGAACCCATCCTTTCAAAGACCACGGCCACAACCACCACTGACCTGGAAGTGCAGGTGACCACTGAAGTAATAATTCCACTTCTCTGTCCTGTTCTCCTTTGTCTGAAATGTCACACCATGTTGTGGATTTTGCCTTTATTTTTTGGATCTTTCATTATTCTCTCATCTTACCAGCCATGCAATCATTCCAGCGTATGCATATGTTTGTGTGTGCATGTGTGCATGTGTGCATGTACACGTACACACACACACACACACACACACACACACACACATACACACCCCAAAGGATTGTTATTAGTATTGGCAATGAAGAGGAAGGAAGAGGAATAGAGCCTCATGCTGACTGACTGGCATGAGGATGGAAAGCCAATTACTTGCTCTCCCTGACTACAACTTCTGACGTGATGCTCTTCGCAGTAAAAGCTTTAACAGGCTGCACTTTAAATATTTTAGCAATTTGCCCAATCAGATTTTGCTCTCACTAGCTGAAGCCCTTTAAAGATTCAGCAGCATGTCATTTCAGAGCAGATTGACTACCAAATGCCCACATCTGGAATACATGATTTCAATACTAAACAACAACTTCTCTACCTGCCTTGACAACTGTATTTGCACTAACTGTCTGACAATGGTCTCCCCCTCCTCATGTCCCCCTCCCCAAATGCAGCATTCTTTGGATGAGAGCTTCCAGCTAAGATGCATCTTAATCAACTTGTCTTGAATTCTCAGGGCTACATCCACCCCCCTCTTGCCTTGTGTACTGATGGAAAAGGAAGAAGCTTCTATGGAGACCTCCCTTCCAGTGGGCTGGTAGAGCCTCATTGACAACCTTAAGAATTACATTATCAGGTAGGTCTAACAAGCCTAAAGCATAAAATATAGTGTCCCGCATTTTGGGTTATATCATCATCCTGATTTCTATCTCTGATTGTGATGCTGTGCCTCATTTTGGGGAGATCATTTGGATATCTACACACTGATTGCATATAATTAGGTCAATGTCCCAGGCATACTAGTTATCCTGTCAGTGGAGCTATCTTCCTTGAATGGTATTGTCAGTTCAAGACAGAAAATATAAATGGGTTGAAATTCAAAAAATTTATAATAAAGTGACTTTATCTTTTTAAAGGATCTTTTCAAGCATCAAAGGGGGAACATTACTTAGTTTTCAGTATTTCTCCCCCCTGAAATTTCTCTGCTAATTCTCATTTATATACCCAAAATATAGAGAACGGTAAAGCAATCCCTCCTACATTGTCCATAGACTAGAATAAGCTTTCGGGACATCTACATGACCCTACCAATATATCTTCCACCCCCACTTAAGGTGGGAAAGCTCCCACTGTATTTATTTCTGAGAATTTGCTTTTAGGCTACACCAAATAACAAGAACTAAATGAGGCAAATGTGCAAAGTTAAATTCAATGAACATTCTAGATTGTTATAGGAACTGTCATAACTGTTCTTAAAAGAAGAACAATCGACTTTGGAATAGCATCTTACTAACACGGTTGTTGGGAGGTCTTGAGTTGTAAACTACCAGGCCACTTATCAGACACTGAATTTGGCCAAAAATGCTAAAGGAAGAAGACAGTAGGTGAGCTGGTCACAAATCAGGGCAAGAATAAATTTTGACTTTTTTTTTTGTCTTTAAAAAAATCTTTAATAGCTCTATGGATATCCACTATCTGGGACATATAGGTGGACAGAAGTCATCACAGAGAAGAAATTTGGGAAAATGATCAGAATGAACTCTTCCCAGCCCTGGAAGGACATACTTTAATTGCAAGAGGATCTTAATAAATTGTCCTGAAGATAATCAGATTCAAAGACTTTTGCCCTATTTATGGGTTGGAGAGGAAGAATTATCTCAAGGAATGAGCCTGCCCTCAATGCATTCAGGATTTAAAAGACAGCAGGACCACATTGACAGAAGATCAGTAAGCAAACAAATGATCTGGCAAGCCAACCAAAATTTCTTTCAGAAAAATATGTGCCATGGAAGAGAAGACAGGTGTTTTTTCCTATTTTTCTGAGTGGGAGTCACTGTTTGGTACCAGTGGCCTCCAGCCCTCTTAGGAAAGTAAGTAAGTCTTCTGATCAATCATCCCTCAAAGAAGAGAAAAAAACTGATTTTTAATGTCAATCCTCATTAACTAGGGTGGAGGTTTGGGGAAACCAACCATGATTTGCAACATCATTTGCAGAAGTTTCCAGGCAGTCTCAGTGGTATACCAGGCTACGGACACTCTGTACGCACCACAAGTCTCTCAATCTGGCTTGGCTAGTTTAAATACAAGACATCACGGATTTTCCCTAAATTGTTTGATCTGAGATCCATCAAAAATTTCCTTGAATAAAAACACATCCTTTTCTTACCAGCCATGGTACCTACAATTCAAACTTTGTTTTTTAATTATCAAAGTAAACAATAAACATGTACCCCCTCTTCAGAGCCAGAAATAGAGGGTACTACAATGATTAAGACATGGTCACTAGTCAGAGAGGATGATAAGACAGTAAGAGAGAGAAAAAGTCAACTACTAGTTATGAAACACTGGGGTAAGTGTCACAATAAAATGATGTGCAAGATGTATGAGAAAACCAGGAAGGAAGCCCTTGTTGCTTGGTATTTGAGTAACAGCAAAGAGACATCATATAGAAGGGAAGATATGATCTGAGACCTGAGAGGTAAGGAAGAACCTCTGCATATTTTAGTGTTGATCCACATAATGAATTCAGAAAATAGGGTCCAAAAGAAAGGAGTCAAAGAATGGCACCCAAAGCCCTGGTTGGCAGTGTGGGCTATGGTATTGTCCCACAAGAGATATGGAAGATTCAGGCCAGGAGTTTTAGCTGTCCCAAGACAGCAATGGCTACTAGTGGAAGATGGATTCAACTGAACGAGTATGACTAATTGAAAGCAGACTAGGAACAATGCTTGGGATTTAGATAGAAGAAAAATCAAGTTTCCAAAAATGTAAAGTTTTTCAAAAGTGAAATGACTTATTTCCCAAGGCAATGGATTTCTCATTGTTTGAGACATTCCAGAAGAGCTGGGGTTATAGAGGGAATTTGATTATAAATGTGGGATAAGCCTAGAAGACCTTTAAGATCTGAGGCAGTGTTCTCTCATTGGGGGAAGAGGAGACTAAAAGGATTTTGGGAACAGTGAACCACTTTTGGATAGCAAAAGGCCAAAGTGCACTGAGTAAGTGAAAAATAGCTGTTGTTGATGGGAGTTAAGAAGCACTGAAGTTTGAGTACTTCAAAGTTCCATTAAGGGCTAGAACTGTTCCTCATTCACTGAATTCCTCTGTCTTGGAGGAAGCTTGGAACTGATTCATTCCAGCAAGATGAAAGTGTAACTACTTTGGGCCAGACAGGATAAATTTCTTTACCATGTCTGTTCCTGCAGTGATTTCAAATGCTTTAGGTTGCCTTATGCTGCTGAGATCTCTCACATAGGTGAGATCTCTGACATAGGTGAGGAGTGAAGAGTCAGTTTCCATAGTAACTTCTGCTTCAAAACTAAGGTTTAAGGAATTTATAAGAGCACAAGAAAGGCCAAGAACTTGCCATGGAGCACAACAACCAGCACTGCTATGATCAGGGGAGGCCCAGGAGAAGAATCAGGCCATGTGCTGGACACACAAGGACCTTCAGAAACCTGAAAAATAAAACAATCCAACTTCATTGACTTCCAAAATGACAAAGAACCAGTTCTACAGGCATTCAGACAGTTCCTCAAAGACCAAATGGTTGTGGAGCGGAGAACCAGTACCAGATGCTTGTCTTTCACACCTTAATTACTTGATGTATTTTCTCAAATCACAAAGTAATCCCAACTTCCTTAAACTGCACCATAATTAATTAACGACTCACTTGTCACATACTACTTAGCTAATGTACATGCCTTATTTTAGGGCAACAGAAATTCTATGGGGTGAGGAGCATCTGCTATGTAGTTGTTATGGGCTGGACTGTGTCCTCTCCAAAGTCTGTGACTGTATTTTGAGATGTGGTCTTTAAATGGTAATTATGTGAAAATGAGGTCACTGAGGTAGGCCCTAATACATAGGACAGATGTCTATACAAGAAAGAGGACATGTGGGCAGAGACGAGTGCAGAGGAAAGACACTGTGGATACAGGAAAAAGTCAGCCACGTATGAGCAAGGAGAGAGGTCTAAACTGAGCCTCCGTGGCCCCAGAGGGACCCAGCCCTGCCAACACACTGATCTTGGACTACCAGTCTCCAAAACTGTGAGAAAACATATTTCTGTTGTTTAAGGCATGCAGTCTGTGATGCTCGATTACTATAGTCCTAGAAAACTAATGCAAGAGGGCACCTGGAAGAAATAGGGGCTTTGTTATCAGATATTGCTCCAACGGTGACCCCAGTTTCTCTTCTTGCACCTTAGATCTCACCTGTTCATTTAAAGGAGAAAGCATTCTGCACCAGTTCAGGAATAAATGCGATGACACAGGAAATACACACAGTCTTAGGCCAAGAGTTTGGGTGAAGGTTCTTTCCCTCCCCTGCACAAACCCCAGCAAACCTATGTAATTAAATCAGCTGTGCAGACAGGGAACTTCTCCCTGTTATTCAACTTACACCCCCAATTGAGGATCAATACTGTGACAGCACCCCTCAAAGAGAAGAGGAACCCTCAACACAAACCAGTTACTTTGTTCAGATAACCCAGAGTGGGGGTGGACACCACTGAGGGCAAAAACCCCCCATTTCCTTTGTGACAAAACAGTCTTGTGTTTAAGTGCACTGCCTCTAGTGCCAAAAGGTCTATTTTCAAGTCTCAACCCATTGACTACTTGCTACATTGGGCCCTTACCTCAGTTTTTTCCAACGTAAAATAGGAGTGTAGTGTTAATTATCATCTTTATTTATTGGATTCAGTTTAAAGGTCACATGAGTAAAGCTATGTCATGCACTTGGCATAGAACCTGACACAGAATATGCCCTCAAAAAGTGTTATTATAAATGCATTATTAGCATTCTTTATACTTTGCTTAGAACCCCCTCGTAGCTATCGCTAACATAATGGTGAAACAGAAAAGGTAGAGGGGCTTCATAACAAAGATGCAGAGTCACTACTCTTCTGCTACCACATTACTGCCACTGTTACTAGTACTATTGTGATGGTGCTGCTCCGAGTACTATTACTACTGCTGCTACAATTAGTACTATTACTACTGCTGCTGCTACAACTAGTACTATTACTACTGCTGCCACTATTACGGCTGCTGCTACTATTACCACTACTGTCGCTGCTACTACTGTTACTACTACTACTGCTGCTGCTACTACTATTACTCTACTGCTGCTGCTGCTATTATTACTACTGCTTCTACTGGTACTACTATTACTGCTACTGCTGCTGTTACTATTTGCTACTGCTGTTGCTGCTACTACTACTATTACTGCCTCTACTGCCAGTACTATTACTGTTACTATCAGTGCTTCGATAATGGATAGACACCAGGAGTACAACCCTTGCAGATGGTACTGTGCTGAAACTTTACCTACGTTTTATGATACACTCATCACAATAATACTTGAGGGTAATTTCTGTTATTATTACCCATTTGTGTGTATGGGAGACACTGCATGAGTAATGTGACTAAGGTGGCACAGTTATTGAGAGGAGACAGAGCTAGTGAACAGAGTGGTCTTCTTGACTGGAAGCCATCCCTGTAGTGTGCTCTCTGCCTGGGAGGAGGCAACTGAATGTCCATCACCTGTTGCCGTGTCCTGAGCCACAGTTCCCGAGCTGTAAACACAGGACCAGTGTCTCAGGCAATTATGCAATGCACAGCTTATGCAAATAATCAGTAGAAAATGAGCCTGTAAATCCAAATCAGGACAAGGTGCAAGGAGAGACTCAATAATCCACTAATGCTGGGCGAGCTTTTGCCATGTCCCAATCTCTGAAAGTCTCATTTAGGAATACGCACATTTTTATAACAACCAAAGAGCCCCAGTGAGCTAAATTTTTCATATCTATTCTTCTTGAATCTCAGCTCATACCTCCAAAGTCCACAGCTAGAAATTAAGCCTGCCTGACTTCAAATAAAGCATAGAGGATAGTTGTTTTGAGGGTTTGCAGAGCAAGAAATACCACTTGCCATCAATTAATCTCAGCAAGTGAACTAAATGCCCTGCTATAGCAGAATCGCAAAAAGCTTGCCTTGAAGACAACTGCCTAGAGCAAGCCACAAATCCCTTTTCTAGCAAACCTGCTGTGAAGAAACCAGCATTATATTTTAAAGAGCACAGTTCCCCTTACAGGCAAATCCCAGCTTTTTCTGTGGCTCTGAGTTCAATACTGGACTTCAGAAAATTACATTAAAGTATAAGCAACCAAACCAACAAAAAAAGTTAGGAAAGAGGAAAGGTGAAAAATGATTTTCAAGTTGCATCCCTTTTTTCCCTGCTTGATTTCCTGAACTTCATTACTCATCACAGGATAAAGCTTTTCCCATCTTTATAGCCATCTCAGTTAGATGGAGGCTGAGTCTGCAGTAGTCAGCCTGGGGAAAGGAGGCTGGATACAACGGGGGATGAATTTCTTATCCTTATGTAGGCCTTGCTTCCCTGTGGCAAATATGACTTTGAGTATAGTGTCTGACACCATAGCAGGGGTGCTGGGACATTTATGAGTCCTCATGTTTTGCCTAAAATGTTCCTCAATCACCACAAAGATGGACAATGGACAATGTTTTTCTTTCCCGAGAGCACCTAAATAGTGACCTTTCAGTGAAGCTCTTTCAGAAATTATTTTCATGTCTCTTTCATCCAATACAAGGCAAACTTCTTGTAGGCAGGGAACTCCTAATTTATACTTCAATGTATTTCAGAACCCAGCAGAGACTGTCAATAAATTACTAACTACTAAGAGAAACTGGTGAATTATGTCTAGAACCTGGTGGAAATTCAAGTGGCCAGCAGTTGAACTGGCCAACAATTTGTTTTGGGAACAGCCAAGTCTCTTGTGTTTATTTTCACTTTACTAGATCTGAAAAGAGACTGAAATATGTCACTAACCACTCGTATTACCTGGATAGGGCCTGGAGTCAGTATCCATAACTGATCAGCAGGGAGGACTTAATGGGAGTAAAAAAGATGTTCTTAATTAAGCAACTATTTAATGCTCAATGTTGTCTGGACATTTCTGCAAGAAGGGGCCCTGTCATGTCAGGCTTCTCTAGCTCCTCTGATTCATGTAAGTGATGGTGCTCAAAGTGGTGCTGTAAGAGGGTGGTCCTCAGGCAACCCATTTATATTGGGGCTGCCTTGTAACAGTGCCACACACCAGCTACATCAGCACCTGGGAGCTTGAGAGAAACATCAGTGATTCAGCCAAGCCCAGACCGACTGCACCACGTTCTGGTTAAATGAGTTGCTCTCAATGACCCTGGTGGCCACTAAAGCTAGAGAACCACTGCTCTAAAGTTTTACTTGGGTGAAGAAATTGTGTGGTTTGAGTGCCAAAGTTAGCGACTCCTTGCAACACACAAGCTGGAAGACTGTAATTCTGTTTGGCAACGCCAGGACTAGAGGGAAGCAAAGTGAGGGCTTTAGGTATAAAATTTAAGGAGGCACCTCACATGCCTCCCTCTAGTCCTCGCCCTGCTGTCCAAATGGAGGAGACAAGCCAGTGGCTGCCCACCCTCCTCTCCGGGGATTGTGTCAACACTTGATGTGGATTTCTGACCTAGATGCCTCACTGGCCACTATTTCCAGAAGCAAAACAGCAAATAAATAAACATTGAGAAGACTAAATAGTAGTTGTAAAGGGTATTACTTACAATTCAGTTTTCTACTTTCTCTCCTCTCTCTCTTCTTCTACTTCATAGAGGACAACATAGCATAAGAACCAAGTCTTTAACAGCAATGGTGAAGAGTGTCTGATGAGGTAAGTGGTCTTCAGGTCATGCCAGTCACAGGAAATTGAGTGGCATTTTGTCCCCAACTCTGGCTGAGCTACACAGTAGGTCAAACTATCTGCCTCATTCTGGGGTGCATTTCATTTAATACAGTAAGTTCTTACTAAATATTTGCAGGCTTGGAATTAATCTGAGGAAAGGAATGGAAGCAGACAGGTAAAACACATAGACTTTTGGGATGGCATTGCAGAATACAGTGTGAGAGCCCCCCATTTACTCTATGCTGTCTACCCACTGGAGAAATAGTTGTAGCACCCAGAGAGCACTGGGGACTACAACTGCTTGAAGGTGGCCGTGCAATGAATGGAATGTGAGTATAACCAGGGAACCTGCTCCATCTCTAGTCAGAATGATGTCCAGTGTACTTTTTTCTAGAAACTTTCTAGAGAATTTCAATGGAGGCTCACAGGTCTGTGAGGCCTTGAAATTAAGAACACTTGACTTAATTAGAGACAAAGTTTTTGCCCTGTAAGGTCTTACAACCAAAGAACAACACAATTGTCCTTATAAGGCACAAACCCACTGAAGGAGGGAGAACTGGGCTATGGGCGCAGCTTTCAGTGGAAAACTAGGAGAGACTCTTTAAATAATTCCTTGTCAAGAGTCCAACAAGGAAGGTGAGTAAGAGATCTGGGAACCTCCCTGGCCTGCTTCTCCTTGGGGTGTAAAGCCGAAGGTTATCTATCATGACATAGAAATCCCGGGCTTGGAACACAGGCGCTCATCATCTGGCTCAGTCTGGCTGTGAGGCTTGTTTTCTGTCAGGGTAACTAAAAAACATCCTGCATCATGATTCTGGCACAAAAAAAAAAAAAAATGAGGGTGTTCACCTAATGCCTGTGCAGAGAGTTAAATGACACCTAAAACCAGGGTAAGCCTGATACCAGAACAAGGGGAGTCAGAGACCATTAGTGCAGAATCCAGCAGCATTACATGCAGGCAGAGGGTTTGCAAAGAATCCTCAGGTAGGAGCCTGCTTTATTTGCAGAAGCCACAGTGGTAAATTAAAGCCCATTCTAGTCCATTCTTAGCTTTCCGATTTCTCTTGGAGTTATTCCTATCACTGTCCATAGGCCACTAAAATCTGCCCACGTTCAGAATGATTGATTCTGCTCAAACAGCAAGCCACAAACTGGTGTGGAAAAACCCACTTCAAGTAAGTCATTAACTTCCTTTATGGATTTTTCAGGTCATAAGGAATAGGACCTACGAGCCCTATATTCTGTAGTGTAGAAAGGGAGTGTTTGAAGAGATGGGGGCACCTAAAGAAACGACAAGTTGCTGCAGGAGCCCTTCTATCTACTGTCTGACAGCAAGAGGGATATAGCAATCCTAGGTCCTGGCAACATCAGCACCAGGACCAGATATTCAAGTCCAACCAAACTACCTATGGCTTCTTCATTCATACACTAGAAGTGAAGGAAAATAGAGAAAATCGCCTGACTTTGCCCATACTTCAGACACAGTATGTAGAATACTTGGAATGCAGCAGCTCATGTGAAAGAAGTTTCTAAGACTTTCTGACTTGTCTTGGGACAGCCCATTCCAGCTGAACTGGAATCAAGACCAACGCAGCTGGTGGGGTAAAGCAAACCGATGACAGTAGCAGCGGCCAAAGCAGTGGCCGTAGGAGCAGCACAAAGGCGTGTTGCGTTCCTAGCTTGGCAAATTTCAGCTCACCACCTGACCCTCGTTTAGCAGTTCTGATGGACCATGGAGCAGACAGCTCTAGCCCAGGATGACTGCCTCCCTCAGCCCCTCTCCGACAGGCAGTGAAAGCAAGACCCACTTTGAAAATTCTCCCCCATCATGCAAACTGACATAGGCATGCTTTTCAAAAACCCACAGCCAATCTGTTGATCATTACTTATTTACAAAGGCCTTCGGGCAGAAAGTCCTGTAAAAACCATACTTGATACGGTATACACTAGCTTTTTCTGCTTGTGGAAAAAACGTCCCCCCAAGGCTACCTCAAACCATCACTTTCTATTGCACATAAAATGTAGCGTGTAACACTAAAGTATTTAATATATATGGTATAATATATCTACAGGAAAGGCATTTGTGTAGAAGTATGTTACCCTGGATTTGGTAATTTGATGTTTTGCTGAAGGCTACGACTTAAAAAAGCTTCCACCTCGTACAGAAGACCTGTCATCCTGGTACCCAAGAGCCAACAGAATAAAGAAGTACCCTTAAGCAGCAAAACTTTGACACAGCTTTGAAGCATATGAAAACAGTATAACTCCTCAGAATTATTATTACTCCAGATCAAAGAAATGAGCCATACTTTACATAGCAAACAGGGACAGGGAATTTGGCTCCAAAGGTTTCAGATTTTTCAGACTTCTCTTTATTTATTTATTTGGTTCTCTAAATTTAGGCAAAAGCAAGCACCTGGGCTTTTTTCTACTTTAAATGGATAAAACTATTAGCATTAGATAAGGCGATTACCTAAAGGTGAGTAAATAGGAAATGAACGCTAGCATGACAACTGGCATCATAAAAAATGAGGAGCTTGGCAGTTGGCACATTTTATTCCTCCTCATAAACTGTAAACAAGCATGTAAATCAGCAACCCCTGAGCTAGGCTGAGCAATGGGGAAGGCACAGGGCTGTTCCGCACACATTTAACAGGCGTCTGTGATCACGGTGGAAAAGGACTGGGGGCTGGGCCAGCCTTCCAATGGGAATCTGTGCCCTCAACCTCATGCAGAAGGCTGTCCCTGTCTAGTTCATAGAAATTTGGCTCCAAAAAATATCAGTGTGATGGAGAAGGGGTGGAAGAGGGGAAAATTATCATCATTTTATTTCAATTATCAAGAGGAGGAGGTGGTTGATGACAATGAAAAGAAGGAAGTCAGGTCAATATGGCAGATGTCCCCATGAGGCCACCATTTAGGGAGAACAGCACAAGTCTGAAGAAACTTCTAACTCACTGAGGTGCTAAAGAGCTAGAATGCTGGCGGAAATAAGCACTGGGGTGGGCAGATGAGTCAAAAACATGAAAGGGAGATGAAAAATGAAGAGGTTAAGAGGAGGAACCTAAAGGACTCTGTCGATACTTGGTTTTCCTAGTCAAGAAAGGAGAGGAAGGGAGGGAGGGAGAAAGGGCAGGAGGAAGGAGGGAAGGTGGGAGGGAGGAAGAAAGAGAGAAAAAGTACACACACTGTATTTCATAATTAATATTGCTTTTAGCTTGAGCAGAACTGAATTACTTTTGAACTTTGCTTTGGCAAGTCCACAGATTATTAGACTTTTTTTTTAAATCAGTCAAAATCAATTAACAGAAATTTGATTTCAATCGACAGGATAAAAAGAAGGTAATCTTCAGGTTCAGTTTTGATTGTGATGATACATCTCACATATGGCCTTAAGTACAGAAAACAGTCCTCGGAGGGACTCCCGCAGAAAGAGACTCGCCTCAGGCAAACTAACCACACGGGTTCCTCTGATTGGTTGTCGCCATCATTAGTGCCACTGCTGTTTAGGAACTACACACAGACAGGACATGGTGACAGCTAAGACTTTAAAGCCTATGTATTTTTCAAACAGCTTTTCAAACTGTTTTTCATGACAGAATTTTTTCAGCTCTATCATTAACTGCTGACAAGCTGACAGAATAAATACTCCAGCCTTTAAGAAGCCATCTAATGATCTTGTCCCCTCCCCCTCCTGGAGCTGGCTGGGGAGGGTAGAGAGGGGCCGAGGAGAGGCAGAGAAGGTGCTAGAGGGGACCCAGTGGCTGCAGCCCCTCTCCTTACCTCGTCAGCTTGGGTGAGGAGCTCGGTGAGTTCCGCATGCCTCCGTTCCGTTGCTTTTTTTTTGGTGACAGTGTTGATGGCTGCTCATCTTCAACTGGAAATACAGGCAGCTCATGAGATTATGAACAGTTTGAGGCAGATTGAAATACAGGCACGATATCAAAGGACACACACTCACGGCTCAGTCACTCAGTAGGAACTCGGGGCTGTCTGTGTTTTAGGGCTCAGCGACAAAGACCAAAGGAGTTAGTCAAAGAGGCCGGTTTAGAAAAGGTGAAAGTGTCACCTCTTTACACTCCAGCATATGAACATGCACTTTAAAGAGACTAGATTAACAGTTTGTAAACATCCTGCCATAGAAAGAAAAGAATCTGTGATATATCGGTATACAATATATATACATATACATATATTTAGGAACACTCAATCATTATTCTTAGAGTTAATTTTGGTTACTTTGCTTTGCCAAATAATCAATAGGTCTCCTCATAACCAAGATTGGAAATGAAGTTGTATGTGAAATAGGAGCATAATAGCTGAGAGCCTGCTGCTTGTGCAAATGAACCAGTGTAGCTGGCCTAATCCCAGCTCACCAGAGAAGGAGCCCTGGAGAGAGGCAAGGACTCAAGGCCTTAAGAGCCAATGTTTCAGTCCTTCTGGGACTGGGAACACTGGGCATGCTGGTTCCAAAATCCCCAACCCGACTCAGCTCTTGTCTTTCCCAACTCCCAAGAGGGAAGGCACATGGGGCCATGCGCATTGGGTCTTCTCTTAATTGATTAAGACAGGACAAGGCTGTGAGTTCGGAGAGCCCCGGCAGGAGAACAGCACCCAAATGAAGAAGGAAGTTGCCAGTGAATGATATCTCTTGATATCTCTGATGATGTGGATGGGGACAGGAAGGGAGGGCAGCGGAGAGGATTGGAAACCAAAGGCTGTTTCCCAAATGTCTCAATCACACAGATCGCTAAGCAATGTGAAGCTCTGTTCACAAACAACACAGCACACTCTACTGCTTTTGCCCAAAGACACCCACTAATAAGCTTTGGAGCTGTATTAGCCTGCATCATGCTTCTTTTTTAAGAGAGCTGCTTGGTAATTAGCAGATGCATGCCCAGCCTGTCACCCAAGGGCATCGGCAGCAAAATTCTAGTCCTCTCCCCATCCCCACAATTCAGGCTAAAGCTGTAATGTCAAGAAAGAAAAATAGGATCCTCATATTCTTAGAGTTGACAGCAACACAGACTGGCAAGGAGCACCCAGAAACTAGAATGCACAGCAGTTACCTTAAAGCTAAGAAGAGAAATATTAGCAGTGACAACATCAGAAGTTTCACATAAGTTAACCATGTCCAAATATTAGCCGGGGGAGCAAATGCCATCTCAGCTACTCGATATTCTCTAGAAAGACCCGTCGTAGGACATGCACTATATGACAGTTCCCTGAAATCCTATATAGATTCAGTATGTTACAATACATAGTTTCAAGGGACCATATCCAACTACCCTCCAAACCTGCTTCAAAGAGTCACACTTGGGAAACTCTCCCACAGTCTGGGGTTATATAAATTCTGCAACGGGAATCAGAATGTGCTTGGAGGTGAAAGCAACACCAGAAGAACTGAAGGCCCAGAAGCACCTGTAGAGGCCCCGTCCACTGACTCTACCACCTGCTACCCGCCCCCACCCTCCACACCACCTAGTCCCCTGAGGGCCCGGCTCTGGCTGCGACTGTATCAGTCACAGAGGCCCCAGGCAGGGACAGCTTGGAAGGAGGGTATTGCATCTTATCAGAAATGAGTATCCACAGCAAATCACACAGAGACTAAACAGCACTTAAAAGATTAAAGGAAATAAATGCAAGCCACCTAAGTGGTATTGAAAAAAAATCACTTGGAGTTGATATGCATCTCCCGGCAGGAAACAGGCACCTGAGCTTGACCTAAATTCATCTTCCTTTCACAGGATAGGGGGCCCCGGGTATCCCAGGCAAAAATGGGATAGAAAGGCAGGAATGGAGAGGGTTGTGTGAGGAGAGAGGAAGAGAGAATGTATGAGTGAGGGTGTGTGTGCGCGGACGTGTGTGCATGCATGCGCTTGCTTTTTGCACTTCCCTCATTTTAGGATGGCACAGAAAGTCTTGCACTGACTCCTCCCATGATAACTGGTCACTGTTAAATACACATCACTTGTCGGACTAAATAACATGTGTAGTTGTGCTTATGCAACTAAATGAGTCCAGTGGGGAGACTAGTTCCGTGCTCTTTCCCACCAGCCTTCGTAAAGTTAGAATGAAGTCTCTGAAAAGATCTTTTACCTACTCTAGTCTACTATGGCAACGTTGATTCAAAGCCACCATTTGTTGCCATGGTTTTCTTCAGTTGTGCCATGAGATTATATTAGCTGGGCCTGAACAGATGTCACACTCATGGGCATCTTCTGTTGGTTTCTTTTGCTTAACTTTTGTTTCCCATTTGCTCTGGGTCTACAATAAATAAGTCTCTTCGATTAAATGCCCATTATTCTTACACCTTGTCACTGTTTACCTGCAGTGATCTTCAGATGGATGACTTGAAAGTTAATGCCTGTTAGCCAGCTCCAGGGAAAACCCAGTTCTGGTGCTAAAGTTATACCTCCTTGTATGCAAGGGAACTATTTATTTTCATTGCAATTCAGAAAGATCATCCATCATAATCATACTCCATTTAAACTGGGATTTGTTCTCTAAAATGAAACTTGTGTTCAAAGGTTTCCTCTTGCACTCACAGCCTGGAAATGCAGATCTGTTCCCTGAAGAGACGGGGTGGAGGGGGGAATGTCTCCAGCTTAAATATATGAATGCTATGTAATGGAGACCATTACATATGGCGTAGATCCCATGAGAGAAGCAGTGATAACTTCTTTCTCATAAGTAGGATATAAACCATATTTAATTATTATCCTTTATATGGATTCTATCAATTTCTGCATATTTAAAGAAAGCAGATCTAGGAAAACTTTTAGCTAAGCTATAAAATATCATTTTCATTTCATAGCTTCTGTGACTACATGAGAGGAATAAAAATTGAATTAAAAGAGAGACAAATTTATTTACTATCACAAAAGACACATCTATGGAAGTAATGCGCCACTATCTCAGGCCAGTGTACCTGTACAGATTCATATTTCATTTACTTTTCAGCTAATTACAACACACCTCTGTCTCCAGCATTTTTGTTTGCATCGTGCTGTGGAAGTCATATGAAGATATGATCTTTTAAGGGAAACTGACTTACCAGCTTCTTTAAAACACAAACAAGTTCAGGAATTCAATGTGGAATTTTTATAGGAGCTGAACTCCATCCAGTCTCCAAGTACTCATAAAATTCAAGGGCTTGTTTTTGCACATCCCTAAGTATAACACTTAATGTGCTGTTGTAACTTCCCAGTGCTCGCTTGTTTAATAGGCACTGAATCTAACAGTTTTACAGTTTGGGAAGACTCAGTGCTAGAAAAATGTCAGGCAAATCTAATGAGGCTTCTGATCCCTTGGTCTGCGCTAGAGTTTAATTTAAAGTTACAATGATGTTTTAACATGTTTGCTTATACTTGACTAAAGAGGATTCATAATTTCAATGACATAACCTCCAGACAATGTTCTGGGAATTGATTTAAGATGTGGTGGTAATTCCAACAGCCTTAATGCAGAGTTGAACATCTGTAACAACATTTTACTTGACTTTTCATCAGCATTCTGTTTTCAAGCAAAGGCAAGGCAACATCTCCCAGAAACACTGGCCAGAACCCTGGGCTTACTTCAAGATGATCATATGTTTTACTAGATTTTTTTAAAAACAATCTCTTCCTTTATTGGCTTAACTAGCGTGTACCGACTGTGCTAAGGTTCACCAAAGCCTGGTTGTGGGCACCTTGAGTCAAGTGAGACAACAATTTTAACTTTCACCCTTTCCAAATAGTCCACTGCTGGCCTGGGATGGACCCCATGTTCAGTTTCAACCTCAGGCACATCCCCTGTTTTCTCAACAGGGTTCAGGGCAAGATGCCCTTTGGGACTTAAAGGTGAATTTGTTGGCTGGATTTAAAAAATAGTTCAAAGCAAATAAACGTGGAAATGTAATAAAAGGCAAACAACCCATAAACATGAGTCAACTGGCTATCTCCATTACATTATTAACCACCACATCTGGAGAAACCCACATCTGCACACATTTAGCAGGTCATTAGTAATGTCATATTCACACTGGAATCACTCAGAGTAAGAGGCATGCAAAGTGGCTTGAGTGCAAAGGCATCCAGGTCACAGAGCTTCCGACTGAAATCTTGAGCGAGCGGCTAGTTTTGGAGTGGGGTAGTTTTAATTATTATTTGTGTTTTTTAATGATTTGCCTCTTTGGTACTTTGCTGCCCAATAAGCTACATGCAAGCTGAAATCCAGAGTAGTGCGTCTTTCTTCTTCAAGTGAACTCAGTGTGTTAAGGTAGAATGCTGGGCTGCGGGGCAGTTACTAAGAGTTGGGCGGGTTCCAGTACTCCTTCACCTGGCTCAGTCACAAGCCGAGAATTGTGAGTTGCCATCTTGAACTCAAATGGGTCTTTGAGATAGCGTGATCTAGCTCCAACCTTGACTGCCAAACAATAACAAGAAAAGAAAACATGGAAATCAACCCTTGGTGAAATTTTCATTAGAAAAGTTTCAAGTCAATTTTACACTGAATAGAATTATAGCTTTAAATTAAAATGGAGATTTTGGGCTCAGAGCTAATTTTCAAGGTCTTTGTTTTTTCTTTTCTTTTACCATGATGACTTCTTGACACTCGTTTTGCTGTGTGATTGTCATCAATGTCAGAAGACAATCTTGTTTGTGGAATTATTTCCAAAAACACATAAGTCCGTGGGCCTCCCTAGTGGTGCAAGGGGTTAAGTCTCAGCATGATGAAGCTATGGGCAGTCACTGCAGTACGAAGCTTAATAATTAAGCTTCCCACATGGTGCAGCAGACCTCTCCTGTCTCCCCCACTGCTCCCCTCAGCAGTGTCTTTGAGTGGGTCCACCTGTTCTTCTCCCCACTCTGTATCTGGTGAATCCTCTCACCACTCCCCCCGACCCTGCACCTCTGGACTACATCCCAGCTCTTGTATGCATAAATAAAAAAAAAAAACAACAACAACACATAGGATCCCTTCTTTTCCACAAATACACAGGCATGGAACACTCAGTTGAACACCAAAACTGTGAGCTCCTGAAGTCAGCTAAAAAGCATCCTGCTAAATTATATCTCAAGTCATCAACTCTCAATGCTAAACTGTATTCACTTCAAACCCCTGGTTTGTTCCGCCCTCTTAGTTGAGTATTACCACCTAACTTGTGTTAAATGCCATGGATTTACTACTTTTAAGCTATCTGTTCATCAGACAGTCTGGGCTAGTTAATTCATATTATGTGGCCATCTAAGAACACTCCCTGGATGGCAGCGCCAATGATGCCTGTTGTCCACAGGAAGGCTTCTACCTTGTAATCGCAGACGATTAGAACCCTGGTTGCCTGTCACACACACCAGACCTGTAAGAGGGTGCACATGCTCCTTCATCAATGAGGAGAGACCACCCAGACAACAAATGCCAGATAAATCACCCACATGGTGAGTCTGGTGTGCCCACCATTACTGCCTAGGACAACTGACTCGTTTCAGGATGCAGCCTGCAGTGGGGATGCCACATGCTCAGCGGTGAGGTGGAACGGCCAGGCACGGCTGGGCATGAGAGACAAGCTCTGTGCCTGGTGGGTCAGTGGGCAGCTCAGTGACAGAACATGGAGGAATTCAAGTGGGTGATGCCCTTGGAATGAGAGTTTCTGGCCTGGCCACCTTGGGATAACATAGATCCCCAAGAAGTTTGGTGAAACCTTTACAGTCTTATTGATAAGATCAATCCATGAAACAATGTTTTTAAGATTATGATGAGTAATAACAATACACAGACAATGAAGACCTCAAGTGCACTGCCTCCCCAAATCCATGCCAACAGTAACAATATCTCAAACATAAAACATCTGTAACTCTATAGTTGAACAATCGCTTTATCAGGCAGGATAATTTCACAACATCTAGCTGAAAGGCAATACATTTATTTGGGAAACCTAGAGGATAGATGTGGAGAAAAACCAACAAATCTGTCATAATGTAAGAGAAAGGAAAAGTATCTCCAGTTGGCTCTCTGTGCCCTAGCACAGACACAGGAACACCCCCTGCAGGAGGCTGAGGGGGCAGGGCTGGGAGGCTTATTGGAGATTGTTCATTTCTGGCTTTTGTAGAGCTAATAGGAGAACGGGGAGGGAGACTTGAAGGAACAATAGGTTATGTAGAAGTTAATCATAGGGTATATTTCTGGCTCTATTCACTGCCTAGGAAACCTGAATTGTGTAAGTTTGAGTCCATCAACACAGAATAATGAAAGAATTCAGCTCCTACATGGGAGAGAAAAAAATACTACATAAATATATTAACAGAATCCACATGACCTGGACTGCACTCTTCTCTACAGAAATGGAGCCTCTAGAATCAAAGACTGTAAGGTAGAAGCAGCTACCGAGCACATGCCCCCTCCCCATCTCAGATCACAAAGCTTACCCTGTTAACAGTCCTGCAACCACCAAAGCCCTCTGTATCTAGAATCTTAGCTCATGTATCTTTACCAAGACTTGACCTACTGTAACAACATGCTCAATGCTCTGCCTGCTCAATATTTGGTAGAAAATTCTTTTTGATGATCTGGTTGCCTTTGGCTCTTTTCTTTCCTTTTTCACTTTTTCCTTGAAATAAACTGTTGCTATCACTTCAAGGGCAAAGAAAAGTCCAAACCAAGATCACTAGGTATTAGTTTTTCAGAAATAAGACACAGAGATGAACACTGGAATTCCAAAAGCATATACAAAAGTTAAATGAGAAATGCAATTATTTCCTAGAATGGTTGCTATGGAGTTTGGAGATTGGGAAAGTAATAGGTGATAGCAGATAATGTTTACTCTGAATCAAACTGGGAGGAAATTGTACAGGATTCCAACAAAAACTAACTGCTCTCAGCTCTCCCTTCCTTCTCTCTCTGCTCCCACTCCTGACTTCAAAAAGATGCTGAAAGGTTTGGGGCACAAAGGTAGCAGGCCCCCTGCGCATGTGCAGCACAGGTTTATGGGGGACACAGTTCAGAGCAGGGGTGAAACCTCCCAGGTCCCTGGCAGCCCCAGCTGCCTTCCTTTTCATTCTATTTGTCAATTTCAGGTCTCAACAAGCTAAGATCTAGAACATGTTTTTGGATAGCCCATAAGCTTAAAAACATTTTCACATTTTTAAATGGTTGGGAAAACAATCTGAGAGGAACATTTCACAGCGCATTAAAATGACTGGCAATTCAAATTTCAGTGGCCACAAGTAAACCTTTATCATAACAGGCATGTGTCACTTGTGTGCCCGTTGTGTACAGCTGCTTTCTCCCCATGCTGTCAGAGCTGAGCAGGCGCAGGCACTCCATGGGGCCACCCAGTCTGGGGTACTAACTAGCTGACCTGGATGCAACAAGCTCAGGAGCCTCACCCTCTTCTCACACTTCCCAGCTTCCCAGTTTCAGAAAGGACAGTGTTCTCTGGACTTTGTTTCACATCTCACAATCTTCCCCAATAACCAAACCCAAAAAGCTACTTGAAGTGCAGATCTGGGGGACATAGGAGAGACGGGGATAGCACAGAGACTCGCAGGAGATCCTTGCCGCCCAAACTCCTGGGAGTCCTGCGGGACTCTGGGGCCATGGCCACGAGTCAGATCAGCTCCCCATCGTCTCCCTCCAGCTGAGTCACATCCACCCACCCTGCACTTGGAGAAACAAGGCAAACCATAGCTACCATGAGCAATTTCTGGAAGCTGTCAATGAGAGCAGCAAGTCCACGAGCGAGCACCCCATACAAGACAACAGATTAACCATTAGACTAGATATGTTGAAAATATACAGCTTCAACCTTTCCCCAGCTAGCTCAGAGCGATATATAGATGATTATTTCAACCGTCAGCTGCCGCACAGATTTAAACCCCTGCACAATAACTCCTGGATTCATCTGCCCCTTGTCAAACTTGCACGGCTTTCGTTGGAGGATACGTGGTGTGGCAGTTTCACTGTGAATCCAGAATGATCCAGACGGCTGCTGTCTCTTTGTTAACAGGAAGCCAAACTGATGAGTTTGTAATGCATTTCTTATCAAAGGTAGTTTCAGAAAAGAAAATGTGCCCCATCGGTTTGGCTGGAACTTCACATCTACTACATTATGACCTTAATCAGAACATCTCTGTTACTTTCATGAGGAAATGGATAATTCCACATCCATTCCATTAAAATCACTTGATACCAATGAATTATGTATTTTTGAATTTATAATTATCCTTCATCCCCCCTCCTGCAGTATGCTTAATAAAATCATCAGCTGTAGCCTACAAAGCAATGGGGCTTATTAGATGCAAGCTTGCTGCTACTTTTTTTAACTGAACACTGATATTTTTGAGCATTGTGTCTAGAATGATCATCATGAATACAGGGATTGTAATTTCCAACTCACACATTTAACAAAGACAAAATGGACTGTAATGGAATTGATGAAGCCTGTAAAGAAATTCTTTTTCTAATATGGTTTATTATCATCAAATAAATTTGGATTTACTGTAGGACAAATCGAGAGAAAATGCCTGCCAGGTACTGAACACTGTTCCTGGCTCAGTGAAGCTGCTCCCAGCAGCAGCCACAGCCAGTGACCTGCTGGGCTTATTGTTGTAGCCCCTCCTGACCTGGCAGATTCAGTATTTAAATGCCAGCATTAAAAGAGCTATTTGTCCTGCCTTTATTTTAAAATTGACATTTGGTTCATTCTTTTCTTTTGCATTTTGATTTTTTTAAACAATATTGTCTTCAACTGTCATTGACCTTGATCACTGAGGTCTTTCATGCCCCCTTAAAAAATGTAAAGGATATAAATAAAAAATAAATTAAAAAAATTTGGTGTCCAGGGCAAAGAAGTGCCTCACTTGCCTCATTCTCGGCCCAGCTGAGCCCAGACTATCTCTCAAGGTGTCCTCGATGCTGGTTCTGCCACCCTGCCTGTCTTTACAAAGAAGCCACCGAGTCTGTATCTGCAGGTGTGATTACAGTCACCGTGTTTAGAACTGGACAAGGCAAATTTAAAACAAGAGTCATTTCCTTTGATCATTTCATGCTGTTTGCATGAAATTGTTAGACAAGACCCTGGTGAAAAAGGTTTCCTTGTGGATTTACAAATTGTCAGACATCCAAAGGATTGGAGAAAAGATGAGGCTGCCTCAGGAATCAGAGATTTGCCACCTGCCCAGGGTGAGAAACAGAAAAGAGAGGGAGGGTCAGGCCTCCTTCGGACTTTGCTTCACATCTCACATTAAATTCTGCTGTTCACACAGGGTGGGTTTACAGCTCCACTTTGGGGCAAAAGTTGTTATTGGCGTCTGTGTTTTGGCTTAGATGCTACCTTCCTCCTTTGTCTTTTCCTCCCCCTGAACAGCTTCAAGTCAACATGACTGGCAGAAAATGTCAATCCTATTTTCATTTTGCTGTTTACATTTGTTAAATGAATACTTGCTCCAGTGAGGCGGCTATGGGTAGACCAGTCTAGAATCTAACTGTGTGTATGTGAAATTGTTTTTGAAACCATAGTATATGGGGAAGGGCCATTATTGTTATTAACATCATTATTATTATCGGCTCATCCATAAACACTGTATCTCCCCATTGAGCCTTTGTGTCAAGAACCCCCTAGAATTCTCATATGTATTCCAGATGGTTGCACTGATACTTTCTCTGCAACGCAGATAAAGGTAAAATGCATGGGTTTTTAGTGCAACCCAGGTGCACCGCATGGCCTGATGAAGAATGTTCTGCCAGCACACTTTAGAAATACTATGTGCTTTTAACCTTGGAAAGTAAGGACCAGTGTGGATTGTGATTTCACACTAAACACTGCATTTAGTATATTTCATGGTCACCTTCTGAAGATGTTCTTGAACTATAAAATCATTATCTGTATTTGACTATAATTTATCCTCAGAAACATCCTGTGCACCACTTTAAAATGCTAGTGTGGGGTGGGCTCCTTTCTGGTCAACACGGAGAAGGAGGAGTGGTATGCAGCAGCAAGGCTGGAAGGCAGAGAGGGATATTCTGGCCTCGCCTTCTTTGGGTCCAGGTCCTATGAAGACCCAGAACTTGGGCCCAGGCCTGGTGACTGCTAATCTAGATCATTTGTTTTCAGAATCCTGCCGTAAGAATAGCTGGAGGAGATGAGCCTCAAAAGTCAAATTACCTGCCCAAGTGCCAACTCTGATCCACTTTAAGAGTTCAAATCTCAAATGAGTTACTCCATACCTCAACCTCACAAGATCTGTTGTTACCATCACTGGGCAGATGAGGACGCCGAGAATTGGAGATTCTGGGCAGTCAGAGATGACCAGAAGCTGTGCACTGACAGCCAGAAGACTGACTACTATGCTGGAGGCCCTGCCTGGGACCCCACCCCACTGGGCTACAGGAGTCTATGCTTAACACCGTCTTTATGTGTGAAGACTGTCCACTAACATGTGGATTTTGAACTTCTATTTTAAGATCTTTCAGAAGACTGGGTCGCCATCCCAGGGGAGTAACTGGGCCTGGGGGCAAGCACTCATCAGCTGGCCAAATATCCACTATGGCCTGCTGTGCCCCCAGCCGTGTGGCAGGCACCCATCGTTCATTTTGCTGTTCCAGGGACATGCCAGTGCGTCATCTCTGAGATGACTATAGGGCACGCAAGATGCTGCTACAAAGGTCAGCTCACACTGAACTGCAAGATGGGCAAGAACTGAGCCTTGTACCCAAAATTCAGGGTCCAAACAGGGTAGTGGGAAAGTTATCTATCTTTAGTTTTCTCACCTATAAAATGGGAATACCTCATTTTTCTCAGAAGGCTGTTGTAAGAAAGGATGGGAAGCATGAAAAGCACTCAGAGAAGTTCTTGGTAAGTTCTTGATAAGGGTCACCCACCACTATTACCTTGGTTTTGAGAACCTAATTAGTGATGGCTCTCGACCACTGAGTCTTTCTCCACAATGCCAATCTGCTTTCTTTGGACTTTGTTCTACTCATTGGGCTGCATGTTCTCTTCTCTGCCCCAGACAACTAACTCATTCAACCACAAGCACTGGGTGAGATTCACCACCTCCAACCCATCCTCAGCATCTTGTTCAAGCAGCACCTGTCTCCTATCTCACACGGTCTCAAAGAGCTGCTCAGGTCAAAATAATTAGGCTCTGCCAATTGTCATAAAAACAAGGACTGTCATAAAATGTTTAAAGGAACATTCTCCATTGGAGAAAGCTGGGACCATTCAGAGCAGTGACAAGTGCAGTCAGGTGGCAAGGAGGAACAACATCATTGTTCTAACTTACCAGAGAAGCGTCCCACCTGATGCTAAGGGGCTCTTTCCCTTGAATATTTAACGGGAGGTCATGGGTTGGTGTGTGCATGT
Organism: Scalopus aquaticus; assembly: GCA_004024925.1. Lineage (NCBI taxonomy): Eukaryota > Metazoa > Chordata > Mammalia > Eulipotyphla > Talpidae > Scalopus > Scalopus aquaticus. Next base: position 33,800 of record PVIJ01007762.1, read on the forward strand.
GGAGATGGTGGGAGAAAGAGGGGAATGAAGGGAGAAGAGGCCAGGGACTCCACTATTTCTTTCCACCAAATCTTCCTTGCACTTAACATGCTCTATCTGCCCTTTATTTGTATTAGCCAAACTTATTTTTTTCCTACCTGCCCTTTAAAAAAATAGTTTAGCCTGCCTCCTTCAGGAAGATGGCCTAGATTTCTATAAGATCTACTCCTTTCTTTCTTTTAAAATCCCTAAGCACTTCTCTTCTCACACCCCTCTGACACCTTACATGTATGTGTTATAATCTATTTTCTATTTCAATGTGTTACTCCCCAACTGACTTAAAAGCTCCTCTATAATTTACGAAGCTCAGAATCTCTCACAGAGCAGAGCCCCTGGTAAGGACCTTGAGAAGTAGCTCCCAGGTGCCAGAGAGACAGCACTGTGGAGAAGAGAAGCTCAGCCTGCCAGAGAGCAGCCTGGTTCCAGGCTGGACTTGGATCAGCTGTGTGATCTAAGAAAGGCACTTCCCCTCCTGGAGAGATGGCACTAATTAAGTGTAAGACCAGCTTGGATTTGTAATGATTCTGAGCTAAATGTTCTCTTCTGTTACTTGACAAATGTCACAGGAGCCAGCCCTGGACTGAAAGCTTCATAACTCTCCAATTACAAATAATCACCCAGTACTTCCTACCAGACTCAACCCAAAAGCAATACTGAGTAAGAAAAACAGGATTTCTGGTTCAAGCAGCTTGATCTAGTTCAGTGGTTCTCGACCCTGAATTTCAATAAAGATCCGGAGAACTTTACAGAACACCAATGCTTAAGTCCCACATGAGACTGATTCAAAGGAATCTTGAAGGTAGGAGCTGGGGGCTGAAGTTTGCTTTTTCTTTCCTAAAAAAAATTGTTCCCTGGCTGGAGCAAGAATATTTATTTGAAGGCATAATTGGAGGTTATAAGAGACAGAGTCCATAAACTTTTACATTTCAATGACAGAATTTGGATAATATTTGGTAATAATCTGAATCCTCTGAAAGTTATTTTTTCTTCGATTTGAATGTTCAAAATCAAAGTGGATAGTGAGTGAATTGCATCTGGGAAAAGCCTATAAAAAAACAAACAGACAAAAAAATAAAAACCCTAATTCAGCCACTTCAGGGTTATAAGGGTCCAAGATAAGACACATACATATATACATGAAACTAAACACAAGGAGGCGGCCCCTGGCAGCAGTTCAGTTCCCTTGGAGGTCTCGCTTTTATCCTGGATGGTGCATTTGAGAGGAAAACAAGTTTAATGCCTTGGAACAAGGCAGCTTCCTCAGAGTCCAGCCAGGTAAATCCAACCTTTACTCAGGGAGGTTTCTTTTCTGTCAAATACTTCAGCTGACCATGCCTTTTATAAACAAAACTAAAAGGAGTCACCTGGGCTTTAACAAGGAAACTGATAGCACTCAATACTTTGAAAAGCATTTTCGACAAGACCCGTGCTTCTGAATGGATTCCCTGGGGAAAAAAAAAAGTTTCCTACAATAATTCACTTCTTGGTTTCACCTAGCTAGTCACACTTCCGATTTTCTGTCGAAGGAATATAAGTGAATAAAATAAGATATACATTATGTTATCCAGATCCTTAACATGTGTCCCCTAGCCCAGTAGGTCTAAGAAAACATTACAAAACTCAAAAGACAAAATTCCTATTGGATTCTCAAAATTTATGGTTTCAAAATTTGAAATTACAAGAAAGCATAAAATACTTACAACCAAAGTTCTTTATAGTCTAATGGGTAGCATTTAAGAATGAAGAAAATTAACAAATAACAGTCATGCTGGATGTATTTTAACTCTCCCCTTCAATTAACCTCAATAAATCCATCATCCATATACCCGAGCACCCTGTGCAAAAGGACTATTGTAGGTTAGGGAAAAAGGTAGAATCAAGCAATAGCTATGTCTTAAATTCTTTTTTGAAGATTAAAAAATGGTCTGTATTAGACAAAAAACCCAAGAGAACAATTCTGCTTGTAGTCTGTTTTTTTTTAACCGCATCAATGAGAAAATTGATAAGCTGATCATCTTTTGTGTTAACACTCTTATATAATAAAAGAAAACAAAACCCTCCAATCCCATTGTTCAGAAATTTAGTTTTGGCCCAGTATAAAAAGCTACGTTTTTTGGTTAACTTGGATTCTAAAGTAATTCTTGATTAAAGAGAATCATGTTAAAATTACTTTTACAAAGCATGTAGGTAATTCACCAGTGTAGAAGTTGCCTTTATGAAAATATCCCTCTTTATCTTGGTATGGAATGATGCCTAGGGAATTATTTGTATAAATAAGTAAATATTTGATAAAAATGGAACTTGCTACCTAACAACAATCAGTTGGTAGAGGTCATCCCGCCTTAGGGGTGAGAATCTGGTATTAGTTACCTATTAAAAGCATAGTAATATGTATTTAACTAGGACTTGGTCCAAAAGAGCATTAATTCAAACAAGTGGGATTTAAAGAAATCTTAGCAAATTAAAGATACTGCCTTTGTGGATGTATATCTCCTCAACAAACAAATGCAGTTTTAGATATTCGTTTTAGGGAAAAAGAGAATATGAGAAAGAAAAGGCAGAAAGGGGGGTGGTTATGACAAGACCCTTAAGGGAGGTAGTTTCATTTCTAGAAAAGCAGCGCCACCTGCTGGCAGAAGAGCATTCCTGGCCCCGCTGTGGTTTGCCCTCCATCATCTATCTTGCAATCTATGCATAAATACACAGCAGTATTTCTCAACTGCTGTTATACATAAGAATTTTATTACCAGTCGGCAGATTTCTAACACACTGGTTGCAGTTTAATAATCCTCCATTACCTGAAGTATGGGTTATATAAAAAACTAGAATGTTAATTGTTGACAAACCAATTCTAATATGTAAAGCACTGTAAGTCACCTAGTAAATATCCAAATAAATCAAAAGGGATAACTCTTTTTCCTCTAACAACATATTATTAAACACCACAATTTGATCACTTACATTAAAATAAGGCCCGTACATTTCAATGTACTAAGACATTGGGGAAAATGCACTCTAATGTTACTAAGGGAGAGCTTTCCTTTCATTTACAATTTAGAGGAAGATTTTTTTTTGGCAGAGAATATCTCCCCTTTCTTTTAAAAAAGTGCCTAAACCAAGGTGTCATTTAGGAAATTTTTTTTTCATAGAGCAGGCTGAGTTATAAATAACTAAGATTATATCTACAAAATGTTTTATTTTTTAAATGACTCTAGAGAAGTCATGGAGAATCTAAGTCATTGATACAGTAAGCAGAGAAACACTATCTGTCATTTTTCAGAAAAAGATCACACAAATTCGATAGCAAAGGAACACAATAAAAGGAAGAAACAGGAGTGTGACAGGTGACTCTGATTATATCTGCAAAGGAAACTGTGAAATAAATTAACACCCAAGCACCCACGAAAGGCATATTGTAGCTTCACTGCCAGTGATCACGAGGCAACAGAGAAAGTTAGTGATTTTATAAAAACAGAAATAAAGTGTAGGCTGTGAAATCTGGTGGTGATAACTAATGACCACACCACTTACAACTCTGATTTGATCTCTAACAGAAAAAAAATAAAATAAAATAAGTATTCTACACGAGAGATGTATGCAATAGGGAGTGAATTTTTCACTTGAAACAAGTAAACCCCAAATGTGATCCAAGGGCCCTAGTAAAGGAAAAATGACAGTTCCTATGTTGCCCTGATTTGATCTCAAGCAAAACTACCACACTGATAACATCCCAGTGTTTAAGAGGAGGAAGGTAGGGAGTTCTTGGGTGGTTTGGGAAAGGAGGTGAGTACCACTGCCCACCAGCTGATGGAAAGTCCACTCTAATTTTAAAGCTATTGAGATTTAATCTTTAACAACAAAAAGATTTCTCGTGCAGTAACCAAAAGGGCATCCCTTAGAACACACAATGGAAACAGTGTAATCCCTTCACATCCAGTCTCCCATCTGGTTGGGCCAGGCACACGAGGAAGAGCATCAAGGGCTGGTGTGCTCCCTGGACGGGAGAATGTCTCAAGCTGCCTACCACAGGAAGCTGGACTAGGAGGATCTCAAGCAGAGGAAGAAAGGATCTCATCTTCCACCTTGACCAGTTACCTCTTCCTGGAGAGAAGCAGAGTTGCCAGGAGCAACCTCAGCAGATGTGATTAGTGCTATCTAGATTTTAGCTGGGCTTTACCCTGCCAGACATAACTCCTAGCGCATCAGGCAGTGTACTGGCACAGCAAGACAAAAGTGCAAGGCCTGCCTTCAGAGTGGTTGGGGTAAATTCAAATCAATGAGAAATTAGAGGATGTTGGGGATCAGGAGGTTATACTGTAGAGCTGCAAGGCCTGGAGAGGTTACAGGGGAGTGGGCTAGTGATGAATGGGTCGGTCATGTTTCCCCAACATGAGCCTCTACCCACCCAGACTCAAACACCGCAAGCCCTATGGAAGGGGACTACATCAGCATCCCAGATAGTATGAGGTCCGAACCCTGTGTCTGTCAGCAGGAACAGTGGAAGAAATGTGTCACCTTCAAAAGCAGCAATGACCCATGTTAGATAGTTATTCAGGAATGACCCAGTAGTCCACCAGAAGTTGCTGTTCTTCTAAACCAAATGTTTTGTGCAGAATGGCACGAGGAAGCAAGATCTCTAAACTTCACGCCTTCCTTCCTCTTGAGACACAGACAATGGAGCCCTATTCCCAGCACAGTGTACACATTTCCTGTTATTTGGCAATTATTTGTTGAACTCCTACTGTGTGCCTTGGCTGATGTGTGCCACATGGGAAGAATTCAAAGATCCCTGAGAGGTGCTGTGTGTTGTGATTTATCTCTAAAAATCTCCTGAAAACTGCTCTCAAGGGGTCTATGTGAAATATTACAGGATTTCAGAAAATCCTTCCAACCAGGGCATGAATTTTGATCTGAGCCAGGTGCATGGCTGTCATGAAGGCCTCATGGGGATAGAGTGCAGGTATTCAAGCCGGAGTTGGCAAACTATTCCCCAAACAGGTCAAGTAGGAAGTCTCTGGGGCATTGAAACCAGCTTTCCTCTGTTGCAACGATTCAGCTTTGCTGTGGTGCTTTTGAAAGCAGTATGCAGATTTACAGGGCGACCCCATTACAATCGGGCTTCCCATAAAACGGGCTGCACTAGGGTTGGCCCCGGCCACAGCTTGCTGATTCCCGCTCTGAAGGATGAGGACGCTCCCGTCAGTTAGAAGGGTAGAAGGAGGGAATCGCAACACTGGAAAAGGTTATAAAACGTGTTCAGCAACAAAAACAAGACATTTTTGGAGAAAGATTACAGGATGGATACTTAGGTGGCAAATGGAACTAGAAAAGCAGATTGAGGCCAACCTGTCAAAGCCTGAAAGTCCCTGGTAAAGGAGGATCTCCTACTGAGTAAGCTGCTTTCAGAAGTTTTTCTCTTTAAAATGGGGGTAAAATCAGCAAATGTGGGCTTTCAAATGACAAAGGTGGCTAAGTCATTGGAGGGCAAGGGGTGTATGCCGGGCAAGAAAAAATGAGCACCTGACCCACGCAGTGCCACCGAGAATGGTGAGAGGAGGTGGGACATGTAATTCAGAGGCAATCAGGGGACGCGGCCAACGCCGGGGTGGAGAAGAGAGCAGAACACCATGTCCCAAGACTTCCAGGCCACAGGCCCCAAGCCATGTCCTCTCCCCATCTGCATCCCTAGCAAATTCCATCCTGTTGTTTCCTTTGCTCACCTCTCCTCTCTGCAGGTCACTGCACCTTTTTTTCCAGTTAAACCTGTTTAGGGGTTGGGCTTTGAAGCATCCCTACAGGATGAGTTTCTCAGTTGGATATGTTACAGGCCATATGTGAAAATGGACTCACAGGCACTGAAGAAATGGCCAGATCAACCTTGACAAAATGCAGACAGCAACTCAAAAGGCACTCCACGGTAAAGGTAAGAGAAATGTTTGGGGCAACCTGAGAGCTCTGTGGGCAACTGAGAAATCTCCTTGCCCCCTCCTTGTCTGGAGCAGACTCAACAGAATAATGGCATGGAATAGAAGAGAGTCAGGAGACGCTCAGCCTTTGGACACCTCTAGCTGGAAGGAATGATCACTTGGGGTGCTGTTGGATTCAGTCTGTCTACCGCAAGTCAGTCTGTCTACTGCAAGTCTGTCTACCACACTGATAGGCATGAGTAGCCTTCTATGTTTCTCCAATCTGGACAGGCTGACATGTCCATCTGCAAATAGTCTGTGCTCTACACATAGGCCCTTCCCTTACATTGGCCCTACCCAATGCACACTGCTCTCTCTGTGCCACCCTCACTCATAAGAAAGTTATAGGTTCATAAAAAATCAGTAAAACTAAATGCTGATGTCACAAGCCCTTGATTTTCTAGGACAAATGCTCTCTATACACATGCATCCTTTGCATGGTGACACCCCCGACTCTCATCATTTGAAGCATTGGTGGATTTCTGCCTACTGTGATTTAATTCTGTCTCTGTTCCTAGATCTTCTTTGCCAATATTTCACCTGCACAGAGAATATGGATTGTACCTAATAGTCGGTCATTTTCAAGATCTTTTAGTTATGTCCTTGTTTTTCTTGCCTTTCCCTCTTAATCTTCTTGTATCCCAGATCTTCTATAAATCCCAGTTATATATCAAGGAGAGTAAGCTGCTTAGAAAGTTCTAGGAAACATCATATATCTGGGGCCATCCTGTTTCTGGCACACCGCCTATTTATCCCTTTAATGAATCATTGAGAATTCCTTCACTTATTCACTCTTCTAACTCATCATATATTTACTGAGTTGGAATTCTTCAGGCCATTTCCTACTCAGGTATTCTTGCCAGCAAATAAAACCCAGCCAAGGATGTAGGCAGGCTACTCTTCTGACTTTGGAGAGAAGGCAGGTAGTCTGGAGGTCCTTTGAATGCAATGTAGCAGGCTCCAGTCCAGGGCACCAGCATTGGCAGAAAAGGAGGTCACACTGATCCAAAGAGACAGCTCCATGCCCAGAGGACAGCCCTGGCTCTGTGGGCCACACAGACGCCCTGCATATTGACAACATGTCTTCCGTCTTCAGCTCCAACTTCATTGCGCCTGCTCATCCCTGGAGCAGGTCTGCTCAAAAGCGTCCACTCTGAGTTTGCTTGCATCCTCTCTGCAGCGCTCAGAATATCTGGTGGGCGTCACCTTGCTGTACTGAAGGGGATAGAGGCTGGAGGTTATTAGAAGAGACCAGAGGGGTTTTCTCTTGCTGTTTCCTTTAGTGGTGAGAGGATAACTTCTTATGAGGATGACTGAATGAGATGGTGAGAGAAGTCACTTTGGAATCGCCAGGATCTTCAACCAAATCCTCTGAGCTGCGCATTAGAAGATTATTGCCTCAGAACATGACCTACGGGCACACCTAGACTCTTCCAGCCAACACTGTCTAACTACATACAGAATGGTCTCTTCGATGCCGTCTGAGATCTCAAACGTGTGGGTCTGAGAGTGCCGGGCTTGTTTCTATCCTTTTGGATTCCACTTGGGAAAATGTTTGACTAGGGCAGCATGATTCTTATAAGCAAATGTGGGCATAGAGGATTCATGCACTATCTAGGTAACTCCACACATCAGTCTGAAGAAAGCTCCCAAGAGTAAACACAACCTGAGGGCAGTTGGGTGGGTGCATTTTGCCTCACTCCACTCATAGAAGTTGGCACACACAGCACATGCACCCTGGCAATACAAGGAAACCCAGGACTCAAGGGCTTTTCCATGCTGTTTCAAGGCCCCTCTGGGGTTGGCGGTGTGTGTAAATCTCACAGCTGTGGACGTGACATAGAGACACAGTGAACACAGACGAAGCTCATGTGCACAGAGAAAAAACCAAGGAAAAGAGGTGTGCCACAGTACTGAGCAAGGCAGCATGACCTCCCTGGGTTTTGCGTGCCAGCACTTCACAGGAAATGTGTTTTATATTTTCACCGGAGCAGGATAAGTGGCTGAAAACTACAGCGGATTCCCAGTGAATGGGATGTGAAGCACTTTATTATTTTTTTCCTCCATAGATGTAAGGAGACATGCTGTCTCCCTGAGGGTGATGGGAGGGAGAAGTCTCATTTCCATGCACGGGGATTTAAAACACAATTCCCAAAACCTCTAACTGTGCTACCACAGGCGGCTGGAGCCAAGGCCCCCAGGTCTGGTCACACCCAGCAAGTGGCTCCACTTACTCTGCTGCTGCCCAGCCTGGGCCCAAACCACTCATGCCGGCGACTGGGAGCTGCCTGCCTCTGTCACCATGCACACACCAGACGTGAGGCTTAGGGAAATGGGGAACTGATGAGGAAGAAAGGAAAAATACTGGTAGACAAAGGAAATGCATGGAGTAGATCACTAAGATTAGGGGCAATGGATGCTGCCCCACAGGTCCCTGGTCCTGGCTGAGACTTTGGTAAATACTATTTTCCAGTGGGAAGAAAATCCACTGAGCCCATGTAAGAGCTGTGAGGACTACCGGGTCAGTTGGAGAGAATTAAGCTCAAGAAATTTAACTAATGGGATTCAACTGCTCTGGATCCATTAATTAAGCTTTCTTTAACAGGATTTTTAACTTCTTGGATTTGCATTTGTATAATGTGCTCCGGCTATCGGCTATCGTGCAGCCTCCCCTCCTGGGACTCAGAGGCCCGTCCCCTCCTGCCACAGCTGCCCCCTCTGCTGAGCTTCTCCACCCTGAGGCCCCCAGCTGCCTCCTCATCCCCAGCGCCCTCTTCCACTGCCGTAAAATCCTCCCCAAAACAAAGCCTCTGGGCTCACTTCCCTGATCAAACACCTTAAATGCTTTTTACTATATTACAGATCATGAAGAAAACCCACATTCCTGGCCCCTGCCAGTGACTGGGCCCTGGGCACCCCGCAGGGCCCTCTCCCTGGGCTCCCCTCAATAGGCCTTAAGCTCCAGCTGGACTGGGTGACCAACCACCTGCAGGAGGCTCCAGACCACCCACTGCCACTTCTCCTTCATGCTGTTGGGCAAGCTGCCATTTTTCTGCCCTTCTCCAAGGCACACCTGAACCAGCACATCCATGGGGCCTTTCCTGAGCTGCCTTGCAGGAGGAGACCCCCGAGCCCTGGCCTGGCTGGGCATTTTGTACCTCTCTAACTCCCTCACTGTCTGGAGTTGTCATTACTTCAAGCCTCCTGGTCTCCTTCCTTGGAGCTAGACTGACCTGTCCATTCTCTTCAACGGCGTTAAGTAACTGAGAAACTCCACATGCTCCGACACTACAGTCGCCCGGCTAGTTTGCAATCTGGCTCACCCGGCTTGCTGTGCAGTCACATCTTTAGCCCTTTTGCACCTTCGTTGCCTCACCTGCAAATGGTACGGTTTATAGACCCCTGATTTTGCACTGCAAATATCGGTTCCAACCTCATGATAAAGATGACACTAATATCCACAAAGGACATAGAGCAGGGCCTGCAGACAGCCCCGGCTATAGGAGTTCCATGTCACCACCACGGCAAACACCCATGAGCACACGCCTGGCTGGGTGGCGGGTACCCTGCATGTAGAAAACATAGTGACTACACCAACTCTACTCTTGATATGAATCCAAGTTAAGCAACTGGCCACTTCCTACCAGTGTCTTACTAACAACCTCAGGTCCCTGGCAATGGAGCACACATAATAATATATTTATTTGGGATATCAGAGTATGTTCAAATAAGACCAAAAAATCCACTGAGCCTCTATAGGAGAAAGGAATGTTTTAGTGAATCTGAGTAGGCCTCTCTCCTGTCGCCTCACCAGTGGGCATGACAAGCTTACCATCTGAGTCCACTCCATTCCATGCTCCTCTGTGCTCACTGCCTCTCAGCTGACACATGAGTCAAAGATTCCAAGGGCCAAGTTCTTTCCAACGAGCATCTGGCGAATGTCCTCAGTTTGCAGGGGCAGATGACAAAATCGTCCATCTCAGATGAAGAAAGCATCCAGTTGAATTGATGGACACCATATGAGAAGGAAAAGTCCCAGGCAACCCCAACCCAAAGGCACTGGGATAACTGCTCACTTCCGTCAGCATGGGGTGTGGGGGCAGGAAGCATGGAGCCGGGGTCTCCAGCCAGGGAGCCTCTCTCCAGTGGCTTCCACCACTATCAGTCTGATACTAATTTGAGATGATGCCCGATTGCATGACAACAAATTAGCCACAGACACGCAATGGCAATCAACTCAGAGGGCTATCCTGAGTGAGGGCTGGGGATTCCCGGTCTCCATGAGCCACAAGCTCCCACAGATGTTTCTAAAAGCCTCTTCCCAGAGGCCCATTTAGAGAGAAATTAAATGCAACTTTGACTTAATTAACGTTTTAAATGATAATGAATACAATGTAGATTCATAGGAGGCATTTACATTGTGTTGTAAAATTGATAAAAATTTAATAACTCTTTGTTAATAAGTTATGTCTCCCCAGACCCATAAAGCCTAAGGCGCTGCAAACTCCAGACTGGGTCTAATCCAGGCTCCTGGTGCAGGTGGAGGAGGGAGGCCGAGATGGACTTGACATTTGCTCCAAGCCTGCTCTAATTCAAACCTCTGCTTGTTCATCAGTACTTTATTTCATACAGTAAAGGTCAGGATTGGGGCTCAAGGCAGAGCCTTGACAAGAAAGCTCAAGTGAAAGGCAGACTGGCCCTGGCATCTGTCGCCTCAGATAGTGGAGGAGGGAGGGAAATGGAGAGCTAACCAGCCACATCTGTCCTCTACCATGGAGGTGAGATGGCAAATCCGCTGCCTGGTGGACAGGAGCTGTCAGGGCGAGTCTCATGACAAATGGTCACTGTTCCAAAATGAAAATGCAAACATAATTTCCGTGTCACCTTGCGTCAGGGCCCCCGCTCGGCTTGTGGCACGCCAAAGTCTTTTCTAGTTGGCCCTTGAAGCCAAACCACTCATCAAAGCGTCGGATTACCGGGAAGAGAGGTGTCCAGGCCACGGGGCTGACACCAGGGACCCTTTCCTCTTTCTGACCTTTTCTGCTTCGTGTCTCCCAACTGTTTCAAGGGATTTCTTTTGAAGAGCTGGCTGTCTTTTGCCCACTATGCCCTTTCTCTTTCATCTCTATGGGGTGTCTCTTCAGGGCCAATTTAACTGAAGGAATTCAACAATACTATTTGGGAGTGGTTAGAAGGGAGGGGAGGGAAGCACCACAAGGCAAGCCAACTATTTTACCTGATGCCAAACTGAGAAAAAGCAGCTATTTATTATGAATGGCAACCAGGTATGTTTGGTGTTCTTTAGAGCTGGGCAATTTAAGGGATTCTTTTCTAATGAAATTTTGTCCATGCAGGATGAATGAGCTGACCACCATGTCGGCGAGCACATAGGAAGACATAGTCCCAGTCAACCTATTGCTAAATATGACTTAGTGTGGCTTTGATGGCCATGCCTGCTACCAACAGATGTGTCCCAAGAGGCCCTCCAGGTACAGCAGCACATGCAGTGGCTCGATGATGCCGAGCCCATCTGCCTTCCTGTGCTCACCTCCTGGAAGGAAGTGCCCCTGGCTAGGTCAGGACTCACGGTCCAGATAAAGGGCTAGAATGGGAGTGCCTTAGTGTTCAGTGTCATGGCCGTTGAGAGACCGAGAGAGAGGGGAGTCCGGGATAGGGACCTCATACCAGAATGCAGGAGGACAAATAGGAGAAATGGCAGATGCAGAAATAACGGCCTTTAAAAAATGCATGGAAAACTGTGATTGCATTGATTTGGGCTGAGTCTCCTTTGACTCTCCTGTTGCTATCTTTCCATCAGTGACGGGAGTGGTAAGAAGAGGGAGTCTTCGGTGTCAGAGCCCCAAAGCAAAATAAACAAATAAAATTTAGGATTGGGAACTTGAGGAAGTCATCCAAAACTACACATAAAAGGAATGAGATAAGTACAGGCTGTTGAATTTTAAATGCAGCTTATTAAATTAAATCTCCCTTCCCAGGCATTAGAGACGGTCGGCATAGGGTGTGTGCTATTATAGACATCCTCCTAGAGCTATTTCCACCTCCTGCCCTCATATCTGATTTTATGTACTTCAAAATGCCATTAGTTCACTCGACTGACTTTAGTTCTATTGACAATGTTAATTCTCCGCCTGTACAAACCAAAGGCTACTCAGGATAAGCTGATTTTTGTTTATTATCTGACAAGACTCAAGATTACACTAAAGTGATTCTGGTATATCTCCCTTCAACCTAATAGTATTGGACTTCTCTCAACTTAACCATTGGAGGTGAGTGCCTCTTTGGATTATATTTATATCCAGGAAAAAAAAAGTCATGCACAATTTAAAATTAGCTACAGTAGCTGGCAAAAGGGTATATGTAATTGTGCCAGTTTAAACTATTAGTAAATTGAAAGGTTGGTGTGAGTGATTACACATGTACTTGAGCTAAATCTATTTCCAAGTGCAAGTTTAAAGATGTTTCTCCTCGATCACATGATTAATCTGTTCATGCCAGGGTTCCTGAGGGTTTGTGGCCAGCATCACGCCAGGGAGGTCTCAGTGGGTCTGAATCAATAGCGCCCTACGTTGTCACTGCATCCTAATTTTAATTGTCCTTTTCTGTTAGGCTTAGCAATCATGTATCAGACAAGACTGAAATAACAAGAATACATTCTGAACAGAGAAAAGGGCCAGTTTAGAAAACAATTTTCAGGAGAAATGGAGCTGATTAGGACCTGATTCTATATGGGTATGTTTATGTTGCTAGACAGATTTTTTTTTCTATTTGATCATAAGCGAACACAGCTACTTTTGAAAAGTCTGGAGGGCAGACCATGAAATACCTTTTAGAAGAGTGCTGGAACCCTCAGCAGGATGTCCTGAGGTAGAGAAAACCGGGCTGACCAGAAAATGAAACCCTGTGCTGAAGGCCATATTCACCACCCAGGCCTGCCAGAAACGCACTCCCTGGGGATGAGCCTATGGGACACCATTTGCCTTCTTTTTCTGACACTTCCTTCAGGTCTTTTGTAAGCAGGTCCTTCTTCTCTGCAGATCTTTTAATCAGCACAGCCTGGCCTTACATCTCATGAGTTCGACAGAAGAGAACGGTCAGAACAGTACAGGACTTAACAGTGACCGATACCTGGAACAGGCCAGCCCTCCAAGAAGGGATCATGAGCAGCCGATCTGGCTGCTAGAAGGCAGATCTTTAAAACTGTGTGAACACTTTTAATATATTACCACTCCTCTGGGAACTGGCTACTTCTCTCCCCACTTCAGAAAACACATAATGGGACTCTGTGTTTCAATTAACGTCCCTTGGAAACGGAAATCTCTGCCCTTATAAGAAAAAAAAAACAGCAAAGAGGGAGACGAAAGGCAAGAGAGAAACGAATTAGGCAGTCTCCAAAGCACACTGGCTCAACTGGGAGACTGTGACCAAAGCAAGCTCCATAATAATATAATGACCTTTAATGAGTGTCTTGGGAAACAATACAACCCCAGCATAAAAGACAAAGGGCAAAACCCATCAGGGCTCTGCTGACACTAATTCAAAATGATTTTCAGAACAACTAAAGAATGTAAGAGAAGTAATCTGATCCACCCATCTGACCTCACTTTGATTCAAGGGCCATTCTCCTGCCATTTCTAATTGTCAAACCCTCTACATTTCACATCTGCTCATATTTAATGAAAAGCCTACTCTCACCACTGCTCTTTGAGTCACCCAGCTCTGTCAAATGGGCACCACCCAACTCCCACCACCAGCGAGGGAAGCCCAGGGATTGCTATTGGAGCTCTGCCAGTGGAATTCTGCATAGAGATAGACATATTTTAATTGGAGAAGAAGGGTTTATGTGGGCACATGAAGGGGCTCCAATTGGAATGGATTTTTCTAACGTATCATTAATGGTCAAAGGTGAGTGGTCTCACACAGGGACAGATGAAATCTGCTTTTGTTTGATGGAGTGACGACGGCAGGAAGACTGATGAAACAGAGGAGGCAACACCCCCAGAGCTGTCAGTATCAGTTAAGGTTTCTACATAAGGCCCAAGCTCCATGCTTTCCACGGTGTGTCTGACTTTGGAGAGGTAGGAAAGAAGTTTCAGGCACAGGATGCTTCTGAGAGGACAGGACAATCCCATCCAAGCTTTTCATCTCCTGGCTTCCATCATACTTGGATTAAATTGCAGAGCTGACAAGTCCCTCCAGTGATGGTTTCTCCTGAACAAAATGGAAATCGTGTGCACTGGGTGCAGAGGGGACTCAGAATTTGCTGTGATTGGTAGGGGTGGCCACTGCCAAAACATAACCAAAGGCTGGAGCTCAGAGCTCAACTAGGTCCTTCCTTTACTCCACTGAATCACTGGCCAAGGTTTTAGAGGCTAGTGGTTATTTGAAAACAAAAGAAGCCACACCTTAAGCAAATGGGTAACTCAGGTGGGGGTGGTTATGTCCTCCACTGTCAAATAGACATGGTCAAGCTTGCCACCACAGCTCACCCCGTCACTCTTCCTCCCCAGATCCTGTCCTTGAACTTAGTGTCTTGCCACACACTGTAGACAAATTCTTGTATGGTTATGACGTAGGCCCCCTTGGTAGTGCCGTATGACTAAAGAACTGATACAATGAGAATAAAGGGGTTACGGTTTCTACTATGGCATCTGTAAGGAAGATTGTATAAAAAACTTCCTTTATGACTAGGCCAGTGTGCTTGGAACAGTCCAAAATCCCTCTCAATATACCCTTACTTGGTATCATTTTTGAAAATGAATCTTGTCCCTTGGCACTGATCTAGAGGAGTAGAGAATTGGAGAGAGCAAGACACTGGTCTTAGATCTAACTTTTCCAAATAGTTCCAAGACTATGTATCTGAGCTGGATCATATCTCAAATCTGAGCTGCAGGTGCCCACGTCAGCACAGGTTTGCCCGCCCCTCCACTGTACACGTGTCACCAGCACACCCTGCTGGGACCACTTCCACAAGTGAGCCAAGCAAGGTTTCCATGGACATAAATGTTCAAGAGTTAAGTGCTTCTCTCACCCCTCTGCCAGTATGAATTAACCCCACTAGGCAAAGTTTAGTTTAACTAGCCCTGGATACTTAGAAGGAAGAAAATGGATGGTAAGTTGGAAGAGAGAGGGGTGAAGCACAGAAGAAGGAAGTATCGTCTCCCTCCCATGCTAGCAACACTGGCTAAACAAGTAACAGCCACACTTTAAGTATCTGAGTCCTCATATGAAACCTGACCCCTTCCACCCTGAGATGCGGGTCTGCGCCCCAGTGCCCCAGTATATAAGCCCGGGCTCTCACCACATCCTCTGTGTCAGGGAAGCCCCAGTACAGCCTGTGCTGAAGGCCAGGAAAAGGGAAGTCTCAGGAATGTGGCACATGTCAGCTTTGTCAGCTACCAATGGCAAGACCTGAAGAGGGTCTCTGAGCTTGTGGATGACAAAGATGACTAATACCAAAAGCCTGTGCAATGGACTAAGGACATCATGAGCTCCATGGTTTACAGTTTTTGCTCTATCTGTAATCAGAATTGCGTGAGGACGCCTTCACTAAGCAGGATGCTATATTTTTGAAAAACTGAAAAATATTTATGGAACAATCCTTTAAATTAGTTATCTTTCTAAGGGGAAACCCGATAATCCACCAGTCTACATAGGTCAGCAGCTTTAGAGTTCTCTTTTCCATAACAGAGGACACAATCTGGCACTGGAGGAATGAGATTCAAGTTAGGTTGACACAATTAAAAACAAAAACAAAAATGAACTCATCTGCATCTAAGCCCTGATGTGTTTTAGAAATGAAGCCCACCATCTGCAATTTAATGTTAGAGGGGCCTTGTACTATCTAGACTGTTGTCCTTCCTCCCTTGGACTCAGTCCAACGTAGATATAAAATCATACATTTCCACACATTTTCATATTGACATAGCATCAGGTTTGCTGTCACATTAATTTCCATTTATACTCATTTAAAGGAGAGGGAGAGAGAACATCACCAGACAATACCACAGTCCTGCACGCTTTATAAGAAGCACAAGTTAATAATGGGAGGGGAAGCCTTCCCAGCAGGTACATGTCCACAGGCAGCTGGGGCAACAGCTCACCACACACAAGGTCACACGGGGAAGAAAACACTAGCCCCACTGTCTCACAGAACCACAGGGCACAGCACGAGACGGGGATGATACCACAGACAGCACAGACACGGAACTGCGGGTGTCGGGGTAAACTTACAGGCACGGAAACTGGTGGAGCAATCATTAACAGAGACAGAAGAAAGCGGGAAGGCTCTCTCAAGGGTGTCCACGTTACCATGCACACGGCCTGACATGCACGAGCAGTCACGCTCAGAACGTCCGCAATCAAAACAACATGCCCGTCTCATTCTCTTGTAGATGGACATCTTGGCTATAACCATGTGGTTGGATGGGAGGAGAGGAAGAGCGGTAGTTAATGGCAAGGTCACGCTCAGCAAGGCAGCTGGAAGGAGCTGAAGGGATTTAACACAGGTCTTAGTTCATTTTAACAGTCTTGACCCAGAAAAAAACGCCGAGTGACTGTTGGTTAACAGTTTGGTTGTACATCAAAAAAAAGCAGTGAAAATATAAATTGCCTTTATAGTCCCCCAAGGCTGTTGCGTATTATTTCTCTCCCCCAGGTAAAGCAGGAGACCACAGGGAAAGGGCATGGCTAATTCCAATCAGGTTCTTGGGTAAGAGGACGAGCGCGTTATAGATAATGAAAACGTAACCAACGTTTTTCCCCTGGCACAATTAATACAGGAGGACAAATATACACACAGTCAGTCAACTAATTGCTTATTTGGTACAATAAATGGTTTTTTGCGAGATGCAAAAATATCTAATATGTAGGTTTTCTAATTTCTATCCATTTCTGGGCATTAGGCAGAGCCTGGGACAAGCTTTCATCAAATTAGATGTGAAACGATTACGTGTTAATATAGAATCTGAGGATGTCTCTGCTGAACTTCCCCAGAGTGAGTTTACATGATGCCTACAGGAATTTAAATTTACTCTTGACAGAACAAATATCCAAATCTGTCCATATAAGAAATGCAGCTACTCAAGGCTAACGCTGCGTATTTGACATTAAAGGCAGTTCACAAATAAGAAATCACCAAAAGCATATGAGATGTTGGTCTGTTGGAATGCATTTAGCTACTCAGGGTGTATTTTCTGCTTAAAGCTGAATCTGGAAATTGCATCACCTTCTCTCTCCCCACCCACCAAAGACTCAGAAAGCAATTGGGCTATTGGTTAATCACAACTTTTTCCTCATAGAGAAAATAATGGCCAACATAGATTAAAAATTATAAAACATGAAATTAGAGAAGAGGTCCCATGTAAAATATATGACTCAGATTTGCAAGCAGCATTGCCAGCTCTTTGAAAGTCAGCACTGTAGTTTCTGCATTGCCTGCGGATACAACCCAAGTGCTAAACCTGCAAAAGTTGCCGGACACGCTAGTGGTTCTCAAGACCCTTTGCCTTTACCCTTGAAGCCAATTTATATTTTGGTACAACAAGAAGCCTTTTTTTGTACCTCATTTTGATGCTACAACTGGCAAACACGTTTGCTTATCACTTAGCATGAAGCAGTCTGCTTCTCTCACAGGTGGGAGAAGGATTCATCTTTATTCCCAGCATCACAGCCAAATAGTCAAGCTGAACTGGAGAGGTGTTATTCCCTGTGCCCACACCTTCCATTTGGAAAGCCATCCCCTCCTTTCTTTTTCTTTGTGGAGAATGGTTGTACTCTTATTTTAAAATATGGCTTGTGGGTTTGCCCTCTTAGAATGTTACAGTCACCAGGAAGAGGGGTTTAAATCTCTCAAATGGGTCAAGTCCTGTTCTAAGACCTTTATGACTTGCCATACGGTATATTTGTCAAGCAAGGGTAACGTTATGATTGCGAAGAACAGGCACTGGGGGAGATGAATGAGAGATCTCTTCAGCAGCAACTCCATTCCTGTAAACTTGGCTCACATTTAAGGACACGTTCTTTTAGCATCCAAGCTACTCGCCTGGTCAGAACATCATGCAGTCCCAGCCCTGCTCAGTGCATGGAGCATCAGCGTGACACCTTGCTCCTGAGCTTAGCTTTCACAAAAATAAATAAACAAGTTCCACTATAGCATCTGAAGAGAAAAATTTAGAGGATACCCAAACACCCGCAAACAGCAATGTTTGAAGTTAAAAAAGGGGAAAAACTCTTCCATTGAAAACTCAATAAGAAAGTTATTTTAAAAGCATCCAGATCTGGGCTACAACTTGGAGAATACGTGCTGGTTTTTTCCTTCTTAGTTCTTTTTCTGGAACTATTGATTTGTTATTTACACAGAGGAGGGAAATGAAGATGATTTTTTTGTTTCACTGTAGATAAATTGTTTTGAAAAAATTTTAATCAAATGCTGTAGCAGAAGAGAAGCCCATCAAACTCTGAAATGCTATGCTTCTCATTAGCAGCAGCCCCTGGCTTTCATTTCTATACTGCATTTGGGGTTCATATACGATAATAGAATCTGACACATTTATAGGGAAAGAGAGTCCTTAAATGTGTGTGTGTGTGTGTGTGTGTGTGTGTGTATGGTGTGTGTATATATACACACCATCTTTAAGGACAACGGGATGAAACATGGGGTGCAATAACTTTTGAAATGATTTTGTCAGAGGTAAGCCCATCATACTGGATGATTTAAACCTCCTACTTGATAAGGGTTGGGGAGGAAACACAACTTCAAGCTAGTGCCTCTCAGGGATTGTTTGCAACTGTTATTGTTGGTTGTTCTGGTGACCATGCATTGTTCTAAAATCTCATGTTGTTAGCATGCAGGAACAGGCTGAAACTGGTAATCGAAGCAGCAAAAAACCATTTGCTATAAGAAGATTAAATGTTAATTATAAGCAGTCACATTCCAAAGCAGCATATGCATAAAAAAGAAAACATGCTTTTACTCGTCATTCCTTCCCAGTCACCATTTCTACACTCACACCAAATGCAAAATAGAAATCTCAAGACAAACAAGAAACACCACAAAAAATCAGCAACAATGATCAATGAGAGAAGTTCAAAGACAGGATAGAAACAGTTAAAAATGATCGCGCCCCACACATTGAGCTGACAAACCTTTGTGAATTACAAGGTTGAGACCCAGGTGCCACTGATCAGGAGGGGTGGGACCTTGCTCTACTTCTGGAATAGTTTGTTTTCACTGATCCCTTCATCAATGTACTTCCAGGCCCCTTCCATAAAGCGTAAGGCCCTTTCTGACCTCCCATCTGGTGGAGGGACCTTCAGGGTTGAAGGACATATAACCCAGCCAGGAAGCACCTTTCTCTGGACTGCAAGTCACAAACAAGCTCTTTAAGTAAAACCTTATGAGGATTTGCCTCCATGGAGGGAGCTGTTCCAGGAGATGTGGACACTCTGTGTGTAAAATTACACTCTGAACTTGTATAGTAAAATTACATAAAAATTAAGTGGTGGACCTTCTAATTGAGTAAAAAATAACAATTCTGTCTTTGGCTTCCTAATTCTTCAATTTTGTTTTAGTGAATCATGGATATATTCAGAACTGCTGGTATTTTATTTCCATTTCTCCATGACTGTTTCCTTTTCTAGGGTTGATGTAGGTTAGAAGGTTAATTTCAAATATCAGAGCACCACTTAACAACTCCCAAGGTTAGGTTTCAAAGAGCAACTTTGAAAGTTTCAGTACTCATTTAAAACAGAAGAATACAAACCATCTTTAAGGACAACGGGATGAAACATGGGGTGCAATAACTTTTGAAATGATTTTGTCGGAGGTAAGCCGACAAAACTCCCTGGGCATGAAAAGTGCCCTCTCTCCTCTGGTGGTTGCTGTTTTTCTTTCTTCTATAGTTACCCAATGCTCTCTTCCCAAATCCCCTTCCTCAGGAAAGGGAGTTTCCCCCAGGATTTTCTAAGACAAAGTAGATCTGTGGGGACATCTAGTGGATCTGCGTGGAAGAGCAGCTAGTTAACGGGATCGCTTGAATAAAGCCTCGAAGAATTGAAATGTGTACAGTGGCATTTCAATTCAATGGTTTCTCACAATCCACAGTGGACACTGAGAGGGGGTGAGAGGTTCTAGGAGAAGGTCCTAGAGTCAAGGGTGGCAACTTGGAAATAAATGGCTCTGCAGCCATCGCCAGCAGAGGACCATTTGGGCACCAGTTGGTCTTCTCAGGCTCTGCTGCAGCTGTCTGAGACAGCGAACAGACAAGAGGGTATGTCTGGCAGGTGCGAATGCTGTAGCTACTTGTCATTTCATCTTAGGACTCTGGGAACTTTATGTTCAATAAATTGCCCCCATAGGCCAGCTAAATTCTGAAAAAGCAGAAATATAAGCCTCTGGGGACTCAGTTTTCTCTTTTGCCTATATCATAAGGTTCTTGTTTTTGGGCCAGGGCCAGATTCCAAGAGGTTCTGTGGCTGCCAAGAATTAGACCCTGGGTCCCACCTTTCTCCTCAGATCCCTGTCCTAGAGTTTTGCAACTGGAGAAAAGGCTCTCATGTGCTTTCCTTCACCACAATGAAGTGGATATTCATCCAGTATTTCCATTATGACTTCCTCATGCCATTTGTGGAGACAAACAAAAGTATTTCCTTAATGGAGCTCATCAGAGCTATGTATTTACTCTTTCATGGTTAAAACTGGAAGATTTGTTAGAAGCACTCTCAGACAACTTTTCCCATATTTCCAAGGGCTATGATCACGAGAAGGGAAATCCGTAGAGAAGGGGCTGCTGTTGACGCAGCGCCGTGACTGCTCTTTCCTTGTGTCAAACTGACAATCATCTGTCAAACTCAGGTTCTCTGCAGTTAGCCCTTGTGAGCCAAGCCTGAAATGGAAGAGGGAGTTGGACTCCATCCTGTTCTCAACACCATCTGCCCGCTGTATCAGTCACCAAATTACCAGCCAATTTCCAATTGCAGAATCTTAATTTCCAGGGTGGGTTGGAAGGGGCAGGAAAAAGTGGCTCTGGACAGAGAGGCTCAGGTGGAGTTTTCCAACTGCTGGGGGAAAAATATTTTAGGTTTCAAATGAGCAAAGTCAAGGGAAGACTGGTGTGGAAGGAAAAAAAAATCTGCCAGTTGGTTCACAGACACTTTTCAGATCACAACCTCATGTTTAAAATCAGTCCAATGAAGAAAGGATTATTTTCAAGCCTGATCCTATGGCTGCTCTTCAAAAGCTCAGCAGCCACTGAAATTTTAAGTAAAAATATCCATGGGAGAAAATGTCTACCGAGGTGTAAGGCTGAGGCATTTGTTTGATGTGTCACTGGGAATCAAAGGGCATTCTTTCAAGTCCTACAAATGAGGACTGATGTCTTCACTTAGCAAAATTCCTCCTATTAGCTTCTGGAGGGAAAAGAAAGATCTTCCAGGTAGTTTTCCAAGAATGGAAAGAGGGGGAAGAAAAAGCTAGTTAATGTCAGCAGCACAGAGCACAGCGAGCTGGTTGATGTTGCCCTGACCACCATCTTGTGGTTGGGAGAGACAGAGGAATTTGGCACTAGAGGTGTCTGTTGACTGACACCACTTTTTCCACCTAATTCTGAAGGATCTTTAGTTACAGTAGGTGGCTTTGCAGATATGAAAGTGGCTCATGGCCTCAAGTCATCCTTAAAGGTGCTCTATAGATGACGGGTGCCGTAGAGGTGGAGTCAGTTTGGCAGAATTGTGCTTCAATCCAAAGAAGGTCATTGTATTGTTTTGTTTGCACACTGAGCAAACTCTGAAGACGAGCCAAAATCAGATGAACAACTTGCCCACTGCACAGAAATGGGAGAGGACTGGGTTCTGAGACTTCTCCAAATTCCAGAGTGGATGAACTGAACTGGTCTGCAGTGTTGGGGTTTTCGGGGACTCACACACTTGTGTAAAGACCCAATGCTCATTGCTGGTGCCACAAAAGCAAGGTTGTACCAAGAGAAATACCAGCTCTGAGACTATCACGTCTTGTGGGTGAAAAGGATCCTGCTCCATGAGTAAGCTCAGAGATTTACATTTACTCCTTCAGAGGTCTACCCAGCTCATGAACGGAACATTCTCCTCTAGCCATCTTCCTGCCTTAAATAAGTGGATCTTCAGAGATACCTGACTAACACCCATAGTGGAACTTTGTATGTCCTCGTGGATGCCGATCAAAAGAGAAATTTTGTTTTTAAAGCAAGGGAACCTCATAGACTACAGGAAATAATTACCACTGTGGAAATACTTGTCTCCAGTAAGGCAGTTTAGATATTAACAGTCCCCAAGTTGGGTATCCAATTAATTCTCTAGCAAGCACTTTCTCATACAGAGAGACACATACATTGCAATAAATACATCACTCTCTATAAAATAACTCTATGGTTATATATAAAAATATGCATTTTTACATATAAAGTACTGGTACATATCATATATATATATATATATCTCGCAACTGAGGAATATATATATACATATATATGTGTTTTCCTTCAGGATAGGAATTCAAGCTCTAAAGCGGAGGAGACCAAGTATAATTAATGAGAGGCAAGCATGACAATGACCCCCAATTGAGGGGGCATCTAGAGCTGTAGTGGTAATTACCTCAGCCTACTGAGTGTCCCTTAAAGATCCTGAGACAAGGCCTTCAAGAGAAACACTGCTGTAAAGGTCTTATTTTCAAGTGGAAAAATAAGACGGCGCCACTAGCTGGCAAGAGGCTGGGGGTGGGTGATGAACAAAGACGGGGGTTCCTTGCTCTCAGGTTTCTCCAGCTCCGGGCTACTCTGCAGACTGCGTTGGATGAGGGAGTTGGGGCATGATGTCACCGCTACATGCAACATAAATACCAAAAGGAAAAAAAAAAAGGAAACTGAAACTGCACAGAAAATGAAAAGAAGTATCTTGTCTAGAGAAAGACACGGGGAACTGGACTCCGGGCTGCGGGGAACCCGTTTTACTCACAATATATCACTACCAGGGTGCAGTTAAAATAGAGTGGGGGCCGTATCCCAAGGCAGCAAAGAGAAAAAAAATAAATCAAAGATATGTCAATGATTAGAAGTTAACAGAGAATTCCTTCAAACACATCAATTTAGACATGACTTGTCCCCTAGGAGTCCAACCTTTGGCAAACTTTTAGAGGCTGGGGGAGAAAATGTAAATCATTAGACCAGGTTTGTTATACAGAAAAAGGAAAAGAATAAATAGTTGACTCTGAGACCTTGCTCCTGAGACAGCTGAATTTGACTCTTCTTTGATGGGGAGCTATGAAGAAATGGAAAGAAATGCAAAAGTTAAACTATACTACCACAGAATTTCCAGGAATGGAATGTCCGCATTTGATGTTTCTCCAGATAGTATGACATGTAACATTTCAGGCTGTTGAATGATGGGGAGGGGAGGGAGGGTAGAAAGGGAAAAGCTAGGTTGGGAGGAGAGGGATAGGGAGCCATGGATAAAGCACAGTGCTGATCATCAGCTAGGCCCCTGCAGAGCTGGACGATTCCAGTGGCTTATTAACCCTTGGCTAATAGGTTTGGACAAAGGCTGTGTAGGGTGGTTGCCTGCCCCAGCTTAGGGCACGAGGGGATGTGCATCCAGAGGCATGGGAATCCCCCAGGGCATTATAAAGAATTCTAGTTCCTTCTACTGAAGTTTTCTTTCCAACTGAAACCTAGCTCCCCCAGACTCCTTGCTTGCCTGGGAAGTGAGGGAAGGTTCATGTTTGACAATTCACTTTATTCTAACACCCCCCACCCCATGTCCCCCCCCCCACACACACACATCTGCACCCTTCCCTCTGCAACACAGGCTGCTGTGGGCTTTCAGTTAGGAAGAATAATATTTGTATAATTCTGATCGTTATCAAATATTAACCTCATAGCCTAGGGCCGCTATGACATGAGGTGCCCAAGGTGGGGGGCTGGGGTACAGAGAGAAGGCAGTGAGACCCCTGGCACACTGGAGAGGGAGTCCTTTTGTAGAAATCTGTGCTGTGTGTGATGGGAGATTATATGCTTCATGAGCTGAACCAACTTTAAGGAAAATGAAAAGAATAAAATTTTTTCAAACAATTATATGCCTCTCCCTCCAGAATGACAGCTGTTTGCTTGCCTGAAAATAACAGAGAAAAATTACCCCAGAGACCAAACCTCAACTGCAGGGACTTTACAATTTGGCACTACAGTGCTCTAGGAGGGACATTCCAGAGTCAGAGCAGAAGTCAAAAAACTTCATCCTTCCACCTCCATTATTAGCTCTCTAAAACCTGTTCTCTGTACAATCACCAGGAAGATCCTTTAAGATAATAATTGGTGGTGTCATTTCCTTGTTTAAAATCTTATTATTGCACTAAAACCCAGGGTCTTACCACAGCTCTGTCTTCCGTCTGATCTCATCTTGAAACTGTCTTCCCAAAACCACCGGCCCCACCGGCCTGCCTCTCTCCCCTCAAATGCTACAAACTTATTCCTGCCTCTTAGTCTTAGCTCTTGCTCTTCTGCCCACCTGGACTGGGTCTCAGCTCCAAGGTCACCTCCCAAAGGAGGACCTCTAGAACTTGCTGGTGAAAGCATTATTCCTACAAGGGTCCTCACACTTCAGCAGTCTCCCTTCTTGGCACTTGTCTCTAGATCTATTTCACTATTTCTGTGATAACTAGTCTTATCTCCATTCACTACAGTGAAGGGTTCAGGAGAGCATTGATTTTGTCTTGCTCACTACTCCATCCCCAACACCAAGAACATGCAAAGAAGTTGCTCAAAAAGATGTGACTCATAGCCTTGCCATTTCACTGGAAGCCCCCACACTCTTTCTCTTGGGTCTGTGTGACTTTTAGCAAGCTCATCCTCTCACTAAACTTGCAGCCT
Organism: Scalopus aquaticus; assembly: GCA_004024925.1. Classification (NCBI taxonomy): domain Eukaryota; kingdom Metazoa; phylum Chordata; class Mammalia; order Eulipotyphla; family Talpidae; genus Scalopus; species Scalopus aquaticus. Next base: position 58,716 of record PVIJ01007762.1, read on the forward strand.
TACTGTACTCTTTTTGTTAAATGGGATAAATAACACCAATGGGATAAAAATCACACAGGGCCATGACAATGAGGATCAAAGAAAATGACCATAAGAAGCTTTGCAAACATTAAATCAGCATCGGAAGAAAGGCATCATTATCATTTTCCCTAGGTTTGTAAGCAATGTCTATTAGGCAATGCAATATAATTACTGCAAAAAGCATGTACTTTTCAAAGCCCACTTTAAGATCTGGTTTCTTGGGAGCTTACGACCGAATATCCTGAATTACCCTATTTTCCTCAAGAGGCCCCACTGGAAAATTACTTCGGAAGAGGCTGGGTTTGAATAGGATAAACCAGCAGCTACCAAGGCCCATTTTGTCTACCCAAAGCACAATGGTATTTGATGGTAGTTACTGGGACAATGACAAAGTCCATCAGTGATGGCCATGGTCTTTTCTTAGGCCAGTTTAAGGATATCACATTTGAAATTTCTGCCCGTTGGTACCAAAACCTGTAGGAATCCCAAATGGAAACAGAGTCACCTTCAATGTGGGAAGCCAAATCCTCAGACTCAGTTTCCCTCCCAAGGGCTAATACAGCGGTCCCTCCATTTCATACAGGCACTTACTATGTTCCACCAGCCACTTCTACCTAGACTCCCTTTTAGAGTCAAGGAGTGGTGATTAGGCCCTAGATTCAGGCCTATGTGTTGAGAGTGGCGATTTTTCATCCTCTGCTCTAATAAAGTGAGGACAGGTATTTATTTCATGTCTCTTTAAACTGTTGGCTGAAACATAAACATATTCAAGAAAACTCTTGATGTTTAGTGTTTCTTTAATAGGAAAAGGAGAAGGGACATGAACTGGGGGAAAAGCAGGAGACAGGGAGGGGAGGGGGAGAGAAGCACTACTTACGCCGTTTGCAGCCACATTTTTTTATTCTTTTGGGATCTGTGATGTCATCATGACAGGCTTTGCAGTAAAAAAATGCCCTGGAGAAAGAGAATGGAAAAACTGACACATTTCATAATCCACCCAAATGAAATGAGTACCACATTTCCTCCACTGTGGTGCCAAATTAATGAAACATGCCAGCACTAATTTCCTTTAATCTTCTGAAAGGTTTAGACGTTTACAGACGGAAATGTTTGTTGCAAGACCATTTATTCCAAACACAGGACTCTGTGATTTGAGTTAGTGCTTCTTTTAATAAACTTTCATTTGAAAGGGATGGGGAGAAAGGTTGCTGATGTGACACGCGGCGTCTGCGCCCTTGTATTTAAATTCTGAGGGCCAGCCTCAAGGCGGCCCATCTGAAGACATGCCGGCCAGCCTGGGCCCGTGGTGGGGAAGGGGGGCACATCCCCGAGCCCCTCGCAGCCTGGTTAACTACCCACTAAAGAAGGCACATAGATGATGTTCCTCTGTCAAATAAAAATATTCGCCTTGTCACTTTTAAAGCTCCATTTCTTTTTAGCTAAAGCATGAAATGTGGGGAGGGAGGTGGGTGGGTGGTGGTGGTGCTGCAAACAAAAGCTGAGTCAAGTGGTCTTTATCAAATTCTTCCTGGGATCTCAGAGCTTCTATTTACTCCAAAACTGGTTTGCAGACTCCCATACCCTTTGGTCCCAAGACACGGACTAAAAGGTTTTCTTCTCTCTTGGAGGCACAGCTCAGCTGACCACTGGAAAGGGGTGGGCAGAGGGTATCAGAAGGTTGGGATGGGAAGGAGACCTAGAGGAAGCAGTAAACAAGGAGGTCACCTCATCTAACTTGTCAATATGTAATGATAAAGTACACTGACTATATCAAAGATTTTCTAGATGAGGTGAAATAAGATCATTCAAGGACGATTCAAATATGCAGTGTCTAGAAGAAAAGTACTAGAAGTCCGTGTCCTTTCAGTACTGCGGAGGTCATAAAGTTCACTGGGGTAGCCTTACAACCCATCGACACGGGGATTAACAGAATCTCTGGCATGACGCCTTCACCACTCCCAACATGCAATTGCATGGCAGGTATAAACATGGTCTTTCCTTAGCCAGGGTTAAAAAATGTAACACTATTCTTTCTTTACTCTTTTATTCCGGGGTTCCTTTTAATGTTTTTCACGGGAATTGCATTTATGATTGGCACTGGTTGGAAACCAAAGATAAGACTTTCAGATCTGGAAGATTTTGCAGATCTTGCAGCCAAAGTCTTTGGAACTCAGTGTCCTCATCTCCAAATTGAGGAGGTTGTTGTGACCTGCCCAAAGTCATCCTGTGTCGGAACTTGGCTGGCTCCAGAGCTTCTAAATCCAAGCCCAGTGCTTTCTTCCCTAGTAGCTCAGCCACTATTTCTTCAAATGCCAGTTTTCATCAGTATTGCAAAAAACAAAGAAAATGTACTGATGGTTTGCCCTGAATTGACATCTTGGCTAAGAACCAAATGAATGGTAATGCCTTGAAAAGGGAAGTACAGGAAAGGAAAAAACATTTTTTTCCACATCCTTTGTCCATTTCATTTTCTTCTTCATTTGACGTTCTTCCCTGTAGTAATAGTGGTAACAATAAAAATAGCGAACATTTATAGGCCACAGACTATAGACTGGATGCTGTTTTAAGCATTTTATAAGCATTAATGCATTTGAGCCTCAAACAATCCTTTAAAGGAGGTATGGTTATTACCTTTTTTTTTTTTTTTTTTTTTTTTTTACAAATAAAGACTGAAACTTAGCAACCTGCCTGAGGTTACATTCTGCTAAAAGAAATCTGTGCAGTCTAGCCCCAGAGCCCAAGATCTTAAACATAAAAGGATGATGAAATGATGATGGGTGATGATAATGATGATAAATAAACTGCTGAAAGATAAAACCTGATTACTTCATGAATTGAAGCTGGATTCTGGAAGTGAAATTGTCACAGGGGCCAGACAGGTAAAGCTAATGAGGGAAATGGGTGAAGGGTGGGGTCTGTGGTGACTGGAGACACATGACCCCAAATGGGGGTGAGAGGGGAATAGAGGATTTCAGCTCCAGTTGGATTTTTCCAAGTGGCACTTCAAGCAAGCACCATTCTCTTCTCTACCTACTTCTGCCTCTTTGATGCTCACCTGGCAAAGCCCCATTTGCCTAGAGCTGAGCTGAACAGCTGAGTGTGGCCAGGGAAAAGAAACACAACTGTGCTGACTGATCTCATGCTCAATCAATAGACATGCCATTCTGGGGGCTTCTACACTCTTCAGGATCTACGCTGGACCTCCTCCTCCTGCCTCAACCCTCCCCTCCCCCCCGTTCTCCTCTCCATGTACTCTCCCACTCACGCCACCCTTTCCTCCAGCAGCTTTTGGATGGCGACCCTGCCACACACATTATCAGGAAAACCAGAGGCATATCCTGCAAGGCCGCCCTGTAGGGCCTGCTTATCCTCTGGTTTCTCATTGTGTTTGGCCAATGGGAGGAGCCAGTGGTGAGAAGAGATGAGTTCCTCCTCGGCAGGTCATGAAATGGTGGGTCAACATATCTGTACTCAAGAAAGCAGCTCCTTCCAGGCAGCCGTTCCTACACTGGGACGTTCCTACACTGGCTCTGACAGCCCTCCCCCCTTGATTCTGCAGAGCTCTGGCTGAAAGTGACTCCTCTTTCTTGCCATCTCTTGTTGGCTTTCCTTAACCCTCTGCCAACAACATTAGAGAATCCTCTCATAAAACTTCTTCCTAGTTTCCATTAAAGTATCACATGCTTCTTTCCAGAACCTTCATTGACATGGCACCCAAAGGCTCAAGCCTGTGCCTTTCCCTAGAATTCCAGAATCTTAGCTGCAACTGCCTTTGTGACATTTCCATGTATCTGTTTGGTATATATCTCCTAATTAACGTAGCTCAACATAGCTCAAATAGAATTGTTAAGTCCTTACCTTCCAAACTTGCTCCTCCTCCTGTTCTCCCTAACTGAGGAAGATGCATCAACTTCAAAGCTTTCCCCCCTCCTTCCTTACATCGGTTCATCAGTGAGTGCCCTGGACTCTCTAAAATACATACTTAATTGGTTTCACTTCTCTCTACCTCCATGCACCAGTCTAGTCCAATCTCTCACCTAAACGATGCAGTCATCTGCCAGTCTCCTGGCCTCCCCTCCTGTTCTGTTACATCCCATTCACTATGCTGCAGGTGGATTGACCTTTTAATAATATAAACCAGACTGTGTCCTCCAGCTTAAACCATCAGTGACTCTTTCATAACAAACTAGTCCCTGACTCTCTCCCCAACATCATCCATCTACTTATACTCCCCCACCCACTCTTTCCTTCTGTTTCCTGCACACAACAATCTTGTTCCCGCCACATGTCCTCTTCCCTTCTGATCTTTCTGTGGTGTGTTCTTTCCCATCACCTTGGTCTGTGCTCAAACAACACTCCCTCAGAGCAGCCATCACTTCAACCAGACTTGAATCAGCAAGCCAGTGGCATGAATGATTTGCATTATGAATAAACCACTGCAATTCTCTCCTCTCTGGAATGTGATCCACAAGAGCAGGGATTCCTCTCCATTGTTCACCACTTTTTCCCTGACATCCAGTACAGTGTGGTTCAGATAGTGAATAACCTACAGACATTTGATGAATGAGAATTCTGCCCAGTAATGCTACTTCTTTATAAAGTTTTCAGGAGAAACTATACTTAGGATTTCTATAGGAAAGAGTGTAACATTTTCAACTTGGCAACATTTTTTTAAATTGTGACTCAAAAGACTCATGTCTGCAAGTCAAACTGAGTCAAAGAGCTATCACTTTGTGATTCTTACATTCAATAAATATTATGTGCCAAGGTTATTTAAAAAAGAAAATATTCAGTGACAAGGCATGAAAGACAAGAACCTGAATGTTCATCCCAAAGCAACCTTTCTAAGACTGCATATGGATAGTTCTACTCCTCTTTCCCTAAAACACAGCATCTGTAAGTTTCTACAAGCTAGAAGCCATTAACTTCTTTTTGTTGCTTTTTGCAGCAAAGGGTACAAACTCAATACTAGATCATCATTATCTACTTTTCCATTTTTACAAAACTTGTTTAGTTTCATTCAAATCTCCAATGTCCTTTCTGTGGTTTTCTGCAGTCTTCATCTATTTGAAATCCCCTAACTGACAGCATTTGCTCTGACACATCACACACCATGGAAAATTACAGGCTGGTGTTGTAGCTGATTGTGTCAGCAAGTATTTGTGAATACCATAAAGCACCGAAATGAGACATATTGCACTCCCTAATATAAGAGGTAATTTGTTTTTTGGACTGCCTGGTATTTGTGACATTCATTAGTGAGAGATGCAATAGGAAATAGAATTACTCAAATGGGAGCTTCATGTTATATTTGCTATCTGGGAGGCACATGTGATCTATGGGCCGCTGGGCTCCCCAGCCCCCTGTGTGTGCAGCTGAGAAGCTGCTTCCAGCTTCTGTCTGGACATGAGCAGGACTTTTCCTTCCAGAAGACCTAAGCACAGGAAGCTTCAGTCCCACTCACCCTCACTTTATTTTCTCGGGTGAGACCAGTTCTTGGGGTTCTCCTGAAGAACAGTGAGGATTCATGAACTGGGCAAGGAGGTTTTCCTCTCCCAGTAATAGCAATCCTTTCCCAATTTGCAGAAGTAAATTTGTCATTCCGTAGATCAGCTTTAAAGATTTTTTTTTGCTTTTCCATCCTACTTTTTTCTCTAAAAGTTTTAATAGCCTACATGGCTAGTGTTCAAGAGCAGATGAGAAGAAACAAAATAATAAACATCAGCTGTTCGCAATATTGGTTGTGTGCCCAGCATACCAAGCTCACCTCCAGTGTACACTCTGAACTGGACTTCTGGCTTTCAAATCCTCTCTTTAGTACTCACTAGCAGAGTGACTTTGGGCAAGTAAGACAGCCAATTTGTGCTTCAGTTCCTCATGTAGGAAATGGAAAACTACCTATCTCGGGAGGCTGGTGAGGGGATTAAATGAATCCATCAATACCTGGTACCTAATACCTGAATGGTACTGGCACTTTTTAAATGCTACCTAAGAATTTGCTAGTATTATTAAACTTGGTAGAAAGTGGCTTTTAAAAAGGAAAGACAAGTTCCAAACTAGGCTCTGCCACTTGCTTATGTTTGTGGTGGCTTGGACAAATTTATTGCAGACAAAGAAACCAAAGTCCTGAGTGCTTCAGAAGACTTACTTTATAAAGTTATTCTCAGCAGTAGCAATAAAGAATATAGAACAACTAGCACCTACCTGGCTTGGAATAGAGGCTCATTAAGTGAAGACAATGGGTTCATGTAAATAATTATAGAATGTTCCAATTAACTTAAACGTCCTCATTAAAATATTTAAAACATTTTCTGTAATATTATCATTGAGCTGAATGTCACATTTGTGTCACATTTTCTGCTCATAAATTCCCCCAGTTCACAGGCTAAAATCAAATATAATAATATTCCAGGGTCTTCTACAAAGAGTCCTATGATTGGCTAGGCTACTTAGATTTAAGGATATGAATAAAAGTATCCTTTGATGAAACAATGAAATCCTGGGCTGAAAAAGTGAACTTGACAACTTCAACTATTTATTATAAGGTCACAAGTAGAAATATAACCAGGTTAGTATTTCATATGAAATTAATTTAAACCCTTGAGATTCCATTTGGCACTTAAAATAGAAAATGATAATTCTGGAGTAAGTTTTCCCAGGTGATATTAAGTAAAGATCACTAGACAACAGGTCAGTTGTACTATTAGCTTCTATTAATGTAGGATTTTGGGTTATAAAGAATCACTTCAGCTCTCTGAGCTTCAGTTTCCATCTTGGAAAAATGAAGCCACAAGTAATGAGGTCCTCTTGTTCTAAAATGTTATTTTTTTTCTTCCAGAGACATGAAACTGATTATATGAAGAGGAATCCATTTGAAAGCACAATCTCTTTTTCGGAAGATTGACACCTTATAGACTTGTTAAGGAATTGTGGGGTTAGCGCCCCGCACATATGAAAAGCATGCCCACCTCCATGAGTTAAGATAACTATGGTGGGGCCAGAGTGGAAGGTAGGTTAAAATAAGCACTTACCTTTTAACTTCTTTGGCATCACTTGCGATGAAAAATCCTAAAGTACCTTCTTGGATCTTAAGATGGTTTCCAGGATTAATTAATATACTGCTCAGTGAACAAAAACAAAGAAAAAAAGCCGAATATGTGAGGTCATTTTCTGAATAAAATCTAAAAGGCTACACCATAGTCTTCATTTTATAGGGGCCCCACTAGTCTAATGCTTTCCCCAAAGATTTTTTGTTGAGAGCCTGATTCTACTGTTCTATGTATTTAGTTGAATAATGCCATCATAAAGCTCTACTGCTTAATTTCCAGGTTGGCATATTCCCATTTGTGGAAATCAAAGGTTTTAGGACCAGGTTTACGTAATAATTGGCCTGCCATCATGGGCTTCTGACTTGAAGCAAATAATAATGTATCCCACCCTTGGAAATTGCTGTTGATGGCCATCATTGAGTGCCATTGGTCTAATTAATAAAGCTATTGCTACACCAATTTTCCACTACATGACAGAGCATTAATGGGACCCCTATATGCATATGGAAACATACATGTATACACACCACATATTATTGCAGGGAATGGTACAAGACACCTATAACCAATGCAGAAGCAAACAGAACATCTGCATGACACTGATAAGGACATGGAAGTAGGTTCCATGTGAAGCCTATATAGAAACATACCCAAACAGTGAGAAAAAGGAAAATGCAGGCAGTTGGGAATAATGATTCCAGTCTGCTTTTTAAAAAAAAAAAAAAATGTAAGCGAGTGTTTAGATAAGGTATGTATCTGGTATATTCTGATTGAGGCAAATTGCAATTAGAATACAATCGCAAATTACCCCTAAAAAAACTTCCCTTGCAGGAAAATGTGAATCCACATATACACTGTTCTATTACAAATAGATTAGCTGACCAAGTTGTGTGTGGGCTGACAGAAAAGATAAATGTGTCCTAATCTAATAAATGGATGAAACAAACAAGTTTAATTTTCTGCAGATCAAAAGCTGAATACAGGAATGTGTTACACAGACTGAGATGAGGCTTTGGGCTTAATGGACATGGAATTTAGGGTCTCTAAATGCAGCAATAGAAGTTAACAGAGGTGTTCTTTGATCTGACAAGCTGGTGTTTAAGGTAATAGATGTTTGAAATCAGGCTAAAGGAAGTCCTCAGTTCTCTAAAACAATCAAAATGGAGGATGGTAATTAACAAATAATCTTTTTCTGTTGGTAAAACCATTCCAGAAAAGTGGTGTGGCCGACAGAGTGATGCATGTATAGCTATACAGGAAGTGGACACAGGTGAGCTTCTATTCTCTTGGGAGAGCCCAGAATGGATCATTATTGCAAAATAATGGTTGTGGTCACAGAACAGTCACTATTACCCATAAGACCTGACAGAAGGAAACCAATGCTGTGCCATTGCTGTTATTAACACTAAATAATTGCCAGAGTTCGCGAAGATTTGACTGTTCGGCCTTAGAATGGCGGCAGCAAAGGGATCCCTCAGAAGCCAGGCAACTGCAGACTATGCTAGGAGCACAGCTAGCAATGGGCAGGGGTGCATAGAGACACCTGCTCAGCTCCCCTCCAACTCTTTACGCTGTTTAATAGTCCTCTGACTTTTCACATCACGAGGGGCAAAGGGTCAGAGCTTAAAGGTTTAAATGAATTCATTTCTTTTCTTTTTAAAGAGTTATTTTATTTTATGCATACAAGCTGGGGTGCAGGTCAGAGGTGTGGGGTGTGTGTGAGAGGATCACCAGAGACAGAGTGGGGAGCAGAACAGGCAGATTGACTGAAATACACTGTTGAGGGGAGCAGCAGGCAAGCCGGGAGAGGTCTGCTGTGCCATGTGGGAAGCTCCCTGGCTGGGTATTGAACTCATGCTGCAGTGGCTCTGGATAGCTTCACAGTGCTGCGACTTAACCTGTTGCACCACCAGGGAGGCCCCATGAATTCACTTCTCAAAGCTAATTGAGTGTCATGTTTTAGAAAGACAGCCTTCTGGACTTTGCATGCATTCACACCCCCTTTGCTTCAAGGCAGTTCTTACATGCCCTGGCCAATAACCACACAGTGGATCGAAAATGCCAGCGTTGCCATGCAGTAGCTTTCAGCCTGTGGGTAAGTCACTAGACCTCCCTAGAACTCAATTTTATCACCGAAAAGATGGGAATGATGGCAATTGTAGTCTTTCTTAGAGGATGGGGTGAGGTAATGCACAGAAGACTCAGTGCATATTGACTCTTATTTTTACTATTTAGTATTGCCACATAAGCTAATAGTATATTTCATTTTCAATGGAATTACCAGATTTTCTTTAGCTGGTCCCATGGTATGGAACACAGGCTGTATCCTGTCCATATGAGGTAAAGTTACATGGTGAAGAACTATACAATCCAGATAATGTACATGAAAAATCCCGTGTACTTCTGGAGTCTCAAGGAGCTAATGTCTTCAATTTGGAAAAGTCTACATTTTGATATGTATTCATATGAGAGTGTAAAATAAGCTGAGTGCAAAAAAATCCTATCATGATTTCAACAATGCAATTCAAAAGGAGAAATTTGACACTCATCAATGTCTGGGTGACATATTCGCACAAAACAAGCTTTGCACAGAGCCCCGCTTCCCTTTTTTACATTACGTGCTTCATTAATTGCACTCCAGTGATCAAAACCCACTATGTCATGGTGGGAATACGGAGATGGCAAGGTTCCTATCAATGAAAAGTTTCTTTTTATTTCCTCTGTTCTTTATCAACAGTGAACAAGAATTGGCCTACAGTGAGAATTGGGGATTGTCATTCCAGAGACTGTAGGCTGAGGTAATTTATTACAGCTTTCAAGCTTGCTTTAGTGAAGTTAGTGTGATAAAAAGGAAAGATGCTGGGCACCAACAGAAGGCTTGTTTGTGCTCAAATCTCAAGTTTGCTTCCGGGAGGGTTAAGAAGGCAGATACAAGGGTCAGGTCCTGTGAGTTCAGGTCCTGGCCCTGGCATGTGGATGCCGCTAAGTCTCACTTTCCCTATCTGAAAGTGAAATGAATACTCACGCACTTACAGTGTCACCACTAGAATTAAAGTACTTTGTGCTGCCATAGAGTAGGTTCTTAATACACGGTTACTATTCATAGTAAGCAAGGTGATTTCAACAGTTAAATGAGAGGTAGATAATCTCACATAGCATCATAATTCTCCGTATTGTCCTTGGTGTTATAATAAACTACATAGGCGGTACCCTATATATTTTATTGAAAGATCATTTTACTCACTGTGCTATGCAAAATATTTTATCCCTGTACATCTGGAGATGGGCTAATTCAGACTGGCTTTTGGCTGCATAGCACAGTATCTGTCCGTTAAACTTTATGGCACCAAAAGACATCCCTAAGGATATCACTGACTGCATGATTCCAAGAGGCCCTCTAGCTCTTTGGACAGGGGTGAGAGGGTTGAATCATCTCTATGGGAGGTGTGAGGCTGTATCATCTGTGGCTATCCAGATCAGGCTCAGCCAGTCTTCTGGATGGGAATCAAAAGAAGGAACTCAGCTCTTGAGACAAATGAAGGCAAGGGATCTGGATTTCACTCATGTAATTAAGGGTTTCAGAGAGAAGCACGTGCCCCTGATTCTAGGGGAGCATGATATATAATACTCCCCGCGCAGGGTACAAAGTTCCAAAGAATCTTTGAGGAAACACACTACTCTTTTTGATATTTTAGACTTTAAGTCTTCTATTCACATTCCAAATGTAGAAAGTTTAAATAGTGTTAATCTTCCTCTTTTTGAAAGTATAAAAAGATAAAGCTCCCAGACAGAAGTGACTTGTTTCTTCCTGCAGAGTGCCTACTACCCTTCACATTTGCTATTTACCTCCCGATGGGAATGCGCAAATCTTTTCAAAGATCTTTGATCTCTTAAAAGAGTATTCCATGTTAAGTTTGTCTTGTTCTCATGGCTGCCAAAAGTCTCCCTCCCTGTGCATCACTTTGAATCAGTCTCTGGCTCCAATTTTGTCTAATTCACTAGCTTATCAGAGATAAACTTCAAGATGTATCATGTAAAGAATCAAGAAAATCTTTAAGAAAAAGCCCATATATCAATTAGCAGAATTCCAATAGGGACATCTTCTTGGCAGAGGTGGACTTCCTCTCATTTCAAGGAGCCTATAAATAATCCTCTTTCTTCTATGACCTTGTTAATTTCAACTGCAAACATTCAGTGACAGCTGGCAACAAGGGGCTAGTATGGTCCTTTCCCCAAGGATACTTGCTCCCTTTCATTTGCTCTCAGACTAGATGCATATCTAGACTTAACCTTAGCTCTCTCACCACTCTATGGAGCACATATGTATCTCTACAGGGAACCCATTAGCTGAGTTAGGGAGTGAAAAAAAAATGACTGTTTTATTTTTGTAAATAAGTTTCTCACAGTAGCATGTGTAGAGCCCTGCTCACAATAGGCACTTTTCAACTACTTGCTGAATGAAAAGAAGCAAAAACTAAAACATGTCATGGGACTCAGTTCCAAAAATGTTTGTTTTTCTCTCTACTAAGGAGAGAGATAATCACAGCTGTCCTTTCAAAGACTAAGTTGCAATTCTCATCAGTCAAAGTGACTGAAGAAGTGTCCATCCTTCTAGAAGGTTGGAAAATGAACTCACAATCTCCCGGACACATTAAGTAGAAATATGCAAATATGCATGGTTACTAGGAAAACAGTAAGCAAGGAGTTGAAGTAATCAATTTCAATATTAAAGACACTACTCATGTAGAGCTGAAATCTGTGTTTCTAAATATAGGATCTGTTGAGCAGTGCTCTCACAGGATTCTGTCCTGTCAGGTTTCTCAGGCAGAGGAGCTAGAGGTCTCCAAATGCGTGTGGTTTGTGTCTCTTACTGAACCTTGGTCAGATCAGAGATTCGGTGCTTAATGTAGGGAAATGATTCATCCCTTTGTCCATAACTAGGCACAGCAACTGGGAAACATGATTCTTTCCCTCATCATCATGAACTAGACATGTTTGTAATTTTGGAAACAACCAATAATTGATAATTTAACTGAAATTGATTTTTAAAGGAAATTTTATCCATTATGAATAGATACATTTTTTTTCTCATATTTCTCTCCTCTTCCCTTAAATTTCGGTAGGTGTAATGTACCATTCCCCAAGCAATTACAAAAATATCACTCACATGAGAATATAGTTTGGACTTGATAACATGGTAATTATATCTGTGTCTAGCAAGCTAATGGGACTTCATTCACTAGAACAAGAGAATAAGCACCACTTAAGACCTCTGTTCATGCTGTACCCAGATGAATCACGCCACTGACAAGTGGCCTCTTGGACCAAGCAAGGTCATTTATTATTGCTACTGGGTAGGATTTGAGCGAATTGTTTCCTCACTTAGGAAGTACAGCACCCTGCATTTATGGGCTATGTTAGGGTACAGCCTGCAGAAAACTCAAACATCAAATCTTATTGCCTTTCTGGAAATTTTCATTTCTTCTGGACTTCAAAATATGTGTTGCCTGGAGTCCCACACAACTAGACACACACACTTTTACTTGTAGATTATATGAAGAAACATGGTTGTGTTTTCCATGCTTCGACATCCTTGAGCCCAGTTCACTTACACAAAGACAGCATAATAAAGATTGCTCCCAGCTGGTCAGATTCAAATAGTGGCCATTCGGTCCACCATTGACACAAACAAGGACTTATTTAGCTCGAATCCATCTCAATAATTTTAGAAATGGTACTTTAAAACATATTTTGCACATAAGGAAAATAGTAGCCATCTGGGCAGGGGAAGAGATAGTTCTTTGGAGGGAGGGACAATGCTAGAATTTCGGTTCTGGGAGCAAGCCACATGACTTTCTGGTACAATTCAGGACGAGTCATGCCTCATCACAACATGCCTTCACCACAAGATCAGAGACTCAAAGGTCAAGAGCAAAGAGCAGAGGTGCAACCACTGTGGACCTTTGAAGATGCAAAGTGTTGCAGTAACTTCTAGCAGTTGGATCATATCAATAATACCAAACTGTCAGGAAGCCACCTCTATTTCCACACATTTACTCAAAAAAATAACATAAGAATCTGACTTTGAAAAGAGTTACACACACACACACACACACACACACACAATTACAAACACAAACATATGATGGTGATTATAGCCACAGAGAAAAACAACTCTTGAGAAGATGAACATGTAGGCATCTCAATAGTATGTTCTCAACAATACTGTCTTAGAGAACACATTATTGAAAAACCACACTGGAAATATTAACCCAAAAAGTTTAAAAAAAAAAAAGGTCACTGATGAGGATTTGGTCATGCTTCATGCAACATAAAACAGCAGCAAAACAGGGTGAGGTCACATGGTGAAAGTTGAGATACTGCTTATGAAGAAACAAGCCCAAACACGCTAGAAAAAAAAAAGAAGAGCTGTGAGTTCATCTCAGTAGACAGTACTCATTGAGTGACTAAAATGGGATAATCAGGTGATTCAGTAGCAGAGTTGTAAGTCTTGACTGAGTACTGCCCCCCAAAAAAGTAGGCAAAATGTCATCGAAGACAGTGGAAAGAAAGAGTTAAGTGTAAGGACTTGGTCTCTGTTTTGTGGATAAAGGGAGATGAATCTGCTCTACAAACTGGAAACTAGACACAGAGAGGAGGGGATCACTGGGAATGTGGATGTGGTACGTAGACAAATGGCCCCACAGAGTCTGGTGGACACCGAGACACAGCAGGACAGGACAGAAACAGACACCAAGGGCCGGAGACACACGTCTTCCTTTTCAACTTTAACATCACTTGTTCCCATTATTGGTGCCATATCGGAAAACAGAATTTATGGTGCTTTTTTTTTTTTTTTAAGGTTTCCTGCAAAGAAGTTAGTGCGTCATCCAATGAATCAACAAATCAAAGTAAAGTAATATGCTGCTTTCAATGTTATGTCCTCTGGGTGGAGAGGGATTTATAGGTAAAAATACATAGATATATACTAGACAAAGGAATGAGATTATATATACATATACACACATATATGTATATATAATCTCTGTCTTCCTGAATTCTTGGCAAATAGTTAGTCCTGTGGTTAGAAGTGAAGATAGAGGGTGGAGGTTGGGAGGAAAGTTAACGAAGAGTGCATACCGCTTTCGGCTTCTGCAAAACGACAAGAAAAGAATTTAAAATCAAACAATTTGATAATAAATTGACTGACACCAGAAGGAAAGAAGGAATAAAACCTTTTTTTCAAATTATTGGAAGGATGCATGTGAAAACAAGGTTTTTCAGCAAAGCATGGGAACAGTATTGTGGGGTGAGACAACAAAGGAGGTAGTTAAATAGGTTGGAGGCAGAGGGTGGAAAGGAGAAGCAGGATTCTCTGAATTTTAACACCTGGTGACTTAGAAAATGTGAAAAGACTGGAAATAGGGAATTTTAAAGTGAAGGCAAAAATCAAGATTATTATCTAAAAGGGTCAAAAAACTCAATTATTTTAAATATGGACGTTACTTTTGACATGATCTGTGTTTTCTCCAAAGCATGATCCACATTCCCTCAAACACACCTTTTTCCACAAGAACCGATGTGCTTCCACACTGAGACCAAGCCACATTTGAGCTCAAAGCTGGCAACCGCACACAGAAAGCCAAACAAAGCCAAACAAGTTCTTTTGCCCATTTCTTAAAAAAAAAAAACAAAAAAAAAAAACTAAAAACTGCCTATGTCTATAAATATGGCTTTGTTGAAAACATCTCAGATTTGTGAATTCCTTGGAAGGTGCCTCAAAAAAAAAAAAAAAAAGATTTTTTTCTTCCGGGAAAGCTCTGAGTTATTTTTCTTAGAATAGTGACAGGAGATTCACACTGAACCATTAACAACCTTTCTCTCTCCCTCCTTGTGACCAGAAGGTGGCAGGTGGGAGATGAGTGGTCAAGGTTCAGGGTGCCGTGAAATTATTCCAGAAGAGCTGAGAGACACTATTCAGTATCAGCCACATCATGACACTTTTTTGAGAGATACACAAAAGTAATAAAGAGATAACACTGAGTTACACAGAGATTTACTGACTTGGCAACACGAAGAATATCATTTGCAAAAACTCAGGATACACATTTCCCCTACAGAGGGACAGGTGAATATTGGCAACAAGATGGACAAACGGCGATCCCAGAAACAGCTACTTCAATAGCCAGGACTCTCAGTTTTTCTGCAAATAATATTCTTCACTTTGCCAACACAGGGTAGAAAAATGTATATCTATATACATACTTGTGAACGGCTGCAGCCATGTTCTACATGTGGCCACCAAATCTACCATTTTGTTCTTCCTTTTGGTTGATTTGGATTTTCAAAATAGCCTCACATTAGATCAGATTGACTTTGTGAGTAATCTGATCTGGTGGTTAGGGTAACAGAAAACATTGGATCGACTTGCTTCCAATCCAGTGTTTTTTTTGGTCATAGAGACACATATTGTACATTTGGAAGTCTGGCTTTATTAAGTCATTCGTCCAGATAATAGAAACTCCTTAAATGATGATAGCAGGAATCTTCGAGACCTGCCCTGCACTCTGCTCTGTTATTAAGGCACGGGTTGGAGGGTGGCTGCCCTCCACATTTCTGCAGGCGGACTCATTCACTCTAGCTAGGAACAAACCAGGGATGTCATTTTAAAGGACAAAAGCCAGAGCATTTCTCAATGAGCTCCTTTTCTCACAAAACTCTCGATAATAACTGGGGAGCAAAAATCATCCCTATTTTATCTATAATATATACAGTATAACATCAACAAAATTCCTTGTTAATGTAATGCTGCCTTCTTCCAGTGTGAACTCATATATTGACTGCGGTGTTATCTATTTCAACCAGACCCAGTCCCTCATCAGTCTGATTTGTACATAATTAAGTGCAAAATAAATAAATAAAGAGAGCCCCTGCCTCTGAGTCCTGCTCTCCTGGCTAATTTACATGAAGCTGATATTCTGCCACCTGGATTTCAGTTGCACCGGGAGAAGCACATATGGTACACAATAGGCTGCTTGTAATTTGGCCATCAAGAGAACTGGTATCTCCCATCACAGCTCTGCCCCTTGCCTGCTGCAAAGAAGGCCAGAGGCCACCTGCTTTTTGCTCACAGAGGGCAAAAAAGGGCTTTTAGGACAGGGTCTGCCTCTAGTTTTATGCTTAGAGAGTGCAAAGTGCAGGGTGGCAGGAGCCAATGGAGATGGGGATGCCTCCTCCCTTCCCCCCATGAAATACTCTCTGAATGCCCATGGGGCGCGGGAAGCTTGGTGCATCGAGGACAGAAGTGGCAGCATCTAGTCAAGCATGCCCTGAAATGTGCCCTAGAGACACAGAGGTTTTGCGTCAATTTCCAAGGAAATGAATAAAGTGTAAGAAGGAAGAAGAGGACCCCGAGTTCCCGGGCTGGGTTCTCATCATCACCAGCATCAGCTGACCCCTGAGTCACAGCAAACTTACCGGCTCTCTCGGTTGGCAGACTTGTACTCAATGGCTATCATTAGGAGCTTGAGCTTCACAAAACACAGCCTGCAATGAGATGGAGAAACCTCCCAGTCAGTGCTTCTGAATGACCAGAGACACATAACAAACACTGTTACAACCTCTCCATCTCCTAATGCAACTATTATCCCAGGACCTTCCTTCTAACAGTTACTGTGCCAAGGGGTGGTGGTGAGGGGGAGCAACAACTCCTGTCTTCCCCATCAAACCTGATTATTTGCAAGTGATAAGGTGCTGAATGTTCGAAGTGCAAATTGTACTCAGGTCTGGATGTCTAGACAAAGATCCCAAGCAGGGATTTGTGCCGGGGGATTTATGCTGGGCCAGATTCATTAGTTACTCAGTCGGGTAGTAAAATGTTAACTGCAGGGGGAGGAAGGTATTTGGAGCAGCTGGACCTGCTATTTGGATTCCATTTCGGTCTTTTGTACAAATGGCTCAGGTTGTTGTTCAGAGCAGACCCCTGTGTGCTCAGAATGATGGTAATAATCTTTAGCCTCTGTGTAAGTGCCCAGCACGTGACTCGGCACCTTCGCTCCTAATTCCATCCAAGCTGTCTCACCTCATCTGCCCAGTGCTCTCACCCTGCAGCCCAGGCTGCTTTGAGGCTGACAGCTCTTGCCTCCATACCTTCATTCAGCAGTTCTCCCCAGCAGGTTTCTCCTCTCCTCCTGACCCAGGCTCGCAGGCCCACATCAAAGCTAACCTCCCCTGTAGGTCATCCCCAGCTCCTGCCACCCACTGACTTCTCAGAACTCCTCCTCCACCTTCCCTGTAGCCACATCATTTAGCCCTTAGTCAATGTTCTACTGGCTGTGCTTGCTCCCTGTGATTTCATGAGTCTCTGAACTTGGTCTCCTCAACCGGGTAACTTCTTTAAAATCTAAGACTAGTTTGGAATTCCCCATACGGCTATACATGCAACCACTGATACAGAGAAGCTCAGTAAACAAATGATTTCCCCATTTTCTCAGAAAATGATCAAGGTTCAGTGAAATATTTATGCATAAAAATGTTGATATATTAAGATAGTGTTATTTGTATAAAATGAAAATATTGAAATAATCTATTGATAAATGTCCAATAATAGAGCAATGGTTAAATAAAGTATGGAACAATAAGGTATTAGCATTCAAAATGACTTTTTGAAGAACAGTGCAAGGTACAAGATCAACAGATAACATTATGCAAACATAAACATGTAATGACATCATACAACTAGCACTTTGTGGTCCGCTCACGTATTAGTACGTGTTTTTGTCACGAGTATCAGGTGGCCGCTCACATATTAATATGTGTTCATCTAGTCTCTGGTTTTTCATGCCACGGTGGATTTATTTGGAACTATTAGGAGCTATTTCTTTGATCGTACTCAGTCTAGAAGCTTTACACATTGTTTTGGTGAAAGTATAAGGTGTTTTATGAGAGATATTACAGTTTTTTTAATATCCAGTAGTTCACGAGTTGTGTGTGTTTTATTGAATGCTTATACCATTCATGCGGTGGCACAGAAAATGGCCAGCCCCAAGGGTTGGTAAATTTAAAGGACACTGGCACACAAAGTGTTAGGTAAAAGTAAACATATATACTCATATAAATAAAAACTCACAAATAAAAGAATTGTATGTTTCTGCAATGAGCATTATCACTTAAGCTTTAAGAAGTTCTTGAAAAATAAGTTGACTGATGGAGGAGAGAGGTGGTGGTTATTTAGCTTCAGCACTGCAAAGGGAAGGAGGTACTGAGTCACAGTTGAGGGCCTTCCTAAGGTCTCACCTAATCCACATGATATACCTAAAAGGGAGACATTACCCCAGTTATTCAGACTTCTATTGAAATCTTTATATTACAGGTGATGTATATAAGGTACAGAAAGCCCATGTAACTTGCTTAGGACCTGGAAGGACATCTTCATCCAGTATTTTCTATTTGGAGAGACAAGCAACAAGCAAATATACAGGTGAATAAATAATAACTTTCCAGATGATGGAAAGCACTACGTAGAAAATATAACCTCTAAGAGAACAGAGTAACCAGAAGGTGCATCATCTATATTGGTCCAGGAGGATTGTTCTGAGGAGGTGATACTAAAGCACAGAGTACTGGAGCAAGATGAGAAGAGGCAAAGGGTCTGCAGAAAGAGCCTTCTAGGAAGAGGACACTGCAAGTGCAGGGCCCTGAGACAGGAAAGCTCTGGAGCGTTTGAGGACAGCAATAAGGCCAGCTAGGCTGTAGCTCAGTGAGCAACACTGAGAGAGATGCTATCAGTTCGGGCGAGAGCAGGATAGTGAAGGCTGATGGACACAGCAAGGAGTCTTCAGTCTATTTCAAGCGGACTAAGAGGCTTTTGGTTGGTTTTAAATAGAAACCAGGCATAACTGCATAACCAGATGTGCTAGACATGTAGATGTGTTGTTTGCAGGTAAGGTACTGGGGAAGGTCTCATTCTACCTGATGGGAGTGAGACCAACTGCTCATTCCTACATGTGAGGCCTGCTCTCAAATCTTTCAGACAGACAGATTTCAAAGGACCACTTCCATCCAAGAGCATTTGGGCTCTCCTGGCAATTTGCAGGTTTTCTGATTCCTGCCAACAGACACTAATGACTTCGACTTTGTGCTGATTATGCAGTTTGCTGAAACACCAACCCATCTATCCAACTACAGCTGGAAAAATGCTCTTCTTAATTTATATCCCATAGAGCACCACTAGCATGCACCCTTTATGGGGCTATTACTTCTGTGCTTAAATTGTCTAAAATATCAGATAGCTTATGCAATGTTTGTTGAACCAAATTACCAGACTAAGTAACCACTTTCTAATGTAAATAGCAGTTAAATGCCAAAAACTCAAGGAGAAGGTTGACCTTAAGTTAGCCTGGATCATGAAAAGGTCAATTTAACTGATATTCCATGAGCAATGATTTGGGACTCTGCTGGTTCGTGGAATCAAGGATCTTAATTATTTAAAAGGATCTGATCCTACTGGTGAGAAGAGAAGAAATGGATCATAATAATAAATTATGTCTCCCTAGCTCCTGCAATACCATTTACCAACTAGATATAAAAAGAAAGGAGTTTTCTAATGTAGGAAAATCGATAAAATCTAAGTGGCCTTGTGTACATTCCTTACCTAGCAGGGGGTGGAACAACAGATCTCTGGGTTTTCTTTTACAACTTTTCAAATCCATATGTAAGTTAACTCTAGACTGCCTTATAGAAAGTTCTTTTGAGAAACACTGACTCAGAACAAGACCTTTGCTTGCTGGCAAAAGGAATAGAGAGGAGAGATATAAAATGAGGAAAACAAAGTGATTCTCTGCCAACAGTGTCACATCATAGACTTTCAGGCTCAGGAACTTCAAGTTTGGCTAGTACTGCCCAGTAGAAAATTCGAGGTCCAAAGAGATTGGAAAGTGACCAGCTCAATGTAAAATATGTAAAAAAGCCAAAAGGAGAAATACAGCAATTATTTAAGGTTAAAGCAAATTTTGTGTAGTAATGCTGAACGTGGAAATAAAGTCTCAGTGCAGTGTGATTAACAGATGCTTCTCATAAAAGCAGAGAAAATGGAGAAATGGTCACGAGTCCAATATGCAGACATACTCTGTGCAGCATTTTTTTAAAAATTGAAATTAGAGAACAATAAGCTATTTCATATAAAAATTAGCTTTTCAATTTTCCTTAAAAAAATAAGATGTGGGGCCTCCTTGGTGGCGCAGCGGTTGAGCGCTGCGCTGTGGAGCTGTCCGCAGCATGCGATGTGAGTTCGACGCCCAGCCGGGGAGAATCCCACATGGTGTGGCAGACCTCTCCTGCCTCGCCCGCTGCTTCCCTCAGCAGTGTATTTCTGATCTGCCTGTTCTGCTCCCCACTCTGTCTCTGGTGAACCCTCTCGCTGCCCCATGCCTCTGGCCTGTACCCCAGCCTGTATGTATAAATAAATAAATCTTTTTTAAAAAAATCAGATGTGGCCACATTAGAGGCTAAAAGGCTCTAGAGCTTTGTGGCACTTACCCTACTGAATGGGATTCATGATCCTCACTGTGCCACAGTCCCCACCACTCCCTATTACTCAGACATCTCACTTTTTATTGCTATCTGCCTGACCCCTAGAGGTACCTAAGTTTTTGACAGCTGCTCTAAGAAGCATTCTCTGGATGTCTGCAAAATACAAATCTTGAGTAATTTACAATTTAGACTTGAAACAGAACTATAACTTAACACAGTGTCTCCCCTTGTGTTAAATCAGGTTTTCACTTAGATTATTCCATAGAGGGTTGGCTGATATCAGGGTGCTGAGCTTAGGCTGCACCTCATGGGGGCGCTGTGGGGAAGAGTAAACAGGGGACTGGCTACACTATAGTGTGGTCTTCAGTTGTGTTTTCATCACTCAGCCCCCTAGGCTGAGCTTCTTCAG